>JASSUY010017081.1:0-11883 GCA_032466535.1 Forpus xanthops
GGTGGGTCCGGTGCCTTGGCCCCGGGGAGTGGGGCCGGGCCGACGCGCCCCAAGGTGCGTTTGACAGTGGGTCCGCGCCGTCGCGGCTGTTGCCATGTGCCCGGCCTGGGGAAAGGTCAGCGAGCGGCCGCCGGGGCCGGCAGAGCGCCGCGCTGTGCGAGTGGGACACTGAGGGCTCTCCGTGGAGTTCCGAATGTCTCGGCAAAGCTTTGTGGTTCCCAACAGATTTTTACGGGTCGAGGCACAACTTTTAAAGCAGATCTAGCACAGCGCCTGGTGTCCGTTTTAGGTCTGACATCTGGTGGGAAATAGCAGTTATTAAAACAACGCGGCGCTGCCCTCAGCAATAGTGATTATAATGCGTCTTCAGAAAGTACACAAGTCTGTAATTTTAAGAACTTTTGGATTTAAAGCATTAGTTCATCTTTAGGGATAGCTGCCTTCATTACAACTCGAGATCACATCAATACCTCCTTGCCTCTTGGTAGCCGGGATTGTTTGTGGTTCTGTCATCGACGTTGCCAACCTGCAATTAAAATACATAGTTCAGATGTTCTGAGCATTTTTTTTAGGGATGTTGGAGTGTATTTCTCTTTTAAGCTGTATGGGAAAAAGAGATTCCAAGAAAAATACGGGAAGGCAGCTTTGTCAGTTCTGGCAGCAGATGGTAGATTTCAACTACCCAGTCTCAAAGTTTGCGAGTTACCATCAACTCTTACTAACTTGCCTGTGAGAGTGGGCAGAAAACCACGCAGGAGTGGGTCCATTCAGTGTTGAGCCAGTACAGCTGGAGCTTTGTGCTGTTCTTTGTACAGGGTCATCTGGATTTAAAGTCTGATCCTACTGGAGTATTCCTGCTGAAGTCGGAGACAAGGGAGGCCATCTATTGCTGTGCAGGTTGGGACTGATTTTGCGTTAGACAAGGCAGCTAAGTGACTGTGCAATAAATATATCTGACTAAAGATCAGAGTCAACACTCACATCTCAGAAAGGAAGCAGAGAGAAGCACTTTGTGTTGTTTTTTTTTTCTTTCTTTTTCTGCCAAGTGAAAAAAACCACCAACCTGATTTAATTAACAAATTAAAACACATCTTTTTGTTTTTAGCCAAAACAAACAGAAGCTTTTTTTATTTTTTTTTATGAAAACAAAATAAAGGTCTTGCTTTGCTTGGGAGATTCTGGGGTCCCTGAGGAGCACAGTCAGACAGTAAGAAACACCTGCCTGAGAAAACACCTCTGAGTTACCAGCTATTATGTATGCTGCAGTGGGTGGCCAGTTGGTGTCCTGGGTGGCTGGTTGGTGGTCCAAGGAGAAAACAAGGCAGTTCTAACTGGCCACTGGAAACACTGCCATGTGCTGGGTGGAACCAGCCTGGGGCTGTTGCTGAGCTTTAGCTGATTAGCAGCTTTATGGGAACAAGATGCTGGGAAACTCGGTGGCTTTCCAAGCAGCTGCCTCCTGCTGTGCTGGGGCTGTCATCCATTTACAGGAAACCAACCTGTGTGCGGGAGAGGAGCAGAGCAGCTGTGTTTATGTGACAGTGTCTGAGAAATGAACTCTTGAGACCCATCTGCCTTCCTGCCCTCATGACACCTGTGTTCTTTACCCAGCCCTCTGTGAGAGCCTCCTCTATATGTCTTATACTTGGTGTCTTTTAAATCTCCTTGCAGAATTCCTTGAAGGATGCCACATAGCACCAGCTGCTATCAAGGATATCCTTCCTCCTTGTAATTCTGTTGAAGAACTGACAGTTGGTAATAGGGATGCAGCCTCCAAATAACCAGGGGAAAAAGAGTTCCAGGCCTCAGCTGTTACCATTCCTTGGTTATCTGTGATACAGGGCAGTTAGTGATGCTTGCTTTGCATTAATGTTAGTTGGAACAGGACAGATATCCAGGTGTCATCTTTCCCAGGTAAGAGTTCTGATCATCAAGCTGGATAAGAGCGTGTCTCACTTACTAAATGGTTACTTGATACAACAGGATCAGTCCCAGTGGGAAAGAATTGAGAGACCATCTGTTCTAGCAGGGCTGGAATGCTTGCTTAAGAGATGTGGCACTGGTTCATCTTCTCAACTTGTACTTGTGTTCTACCCAACCTAAATACTCCATTAAAATTTGATTTAACGGAACAAATAATTTCCTACTTGAATTACAGGGGAATATGATAGAGATCTGAAGGGAACGTTAAAGCAATATTAAAGGTTTCAGTAGTGTAGAGAGAAATAGCACATGGAACCTGGTGATGTGAAAAAACTTGTTGCACATGGGGTGGGGTGCCTTTGGGGGCAGGATCCTCCCCTTCCCCTGTAGTATCTCGTGAAGCACATGAAATAAATCATGAAAATGGTATGAGTTCCTTAGCTGGGCTGTCCAGGTGAAGTCAGCAAGCACTGTAATCTGTTGAAATGGAGAGGCCAGCAGAGTTTACTGTCACTTTGGGAATCAGATGCTAAAAATCAGTGGAAAAATTCATCTGTCTTAGGCAGTCTAACAGAGCTGTCTGTAAACTCTTTGAGGAGTACAGAAATCCTGTCTTTAAAGCTGAGATAAAGCCAGTATGTGCTTCAAGAAGAACATACACTTGCATTTTGACTAACAATGTCTGTGCAATCACACATGCACAGCTACTACAGCTGGCCCTGCCAGTCTGGTATTTGCGCAGTAACATTTTGTTAGCTGTATATTCAGTTTAACTGCTGAACCAAATTGTTAATTCAGTCAGAATCCAAGACTTAATGTAGTTCTTAAAAGTTGGTTTAAGAGTTGAAATCAGGAAAATACTAAACACAAAGGTTAGACAGGTGTGTATATATATATTTAGCTATGCAGATGTCAGAAAGAGTTGATGGTCACTTTCTACTCTGAAATCAAAAAACCAAAAAGATTTCCTGATAGGAGGGGTGTGGGTGTACTCATACATCACTTGTTCTAAGCCAGAAGGCTTCTCAGTGAGAAATGTTAGCTTTGAATAACGTTCAAGCCAAACTTGTTAGGCTTTTCTGTGAATTTTACTAAACTACACAGCAGCTGCCTCTTGTTCTGGCTCTCTCAGTACAAAAGAAAATTTGCAATTTATCTAGACAGAATTTTAACCTTTTTAATGATATCCTAGGAGAAAGTAAACCAGCAGCTCAGACTGCTGAGAGAAACAAATAAGACCAGTAAACAGATTATGAACTTGAACCCCTGAGTTTAGAAAGACCAGTGACACACAGCAGTTTGTTTACAAACACCTCACCATTTCCATTCATCAGGTAGACACAGGAGTGCAGTCATCTGTCTCTTGTGCTGTTACTGATGCAAGCCGTAATTCCTGGATTGAATGCTGCTGTTACATTGCTCAGCACTAACTTCAACTGCTTGCTTTCCCAGCGGGTCCTCTTGAGGATGGGCAAGGAGGATGTTGAACACTAGTCATGTGATACTGCATGTGTGTGACAGAGCAGAGAGCTGCCCCACTGCAGTAGAGTCTGATCTTGGAGTAGGATTGTTTTATACCAGTTATACTTCTATTTAACATGATAAGAAATCAGCACTTGTTTGACCGTTCACTGAAGCCATATGTAGATGTTTCAGGAACTTAGAAGAACCCTGTTGCCCTTCCCCTTTTCTCTCCCAGACTTCTCTCCTAGGCATTTAGGAGGTCATCCTGTGAGATGGGAAGTGAAGGGGAGCAGCTGTTGGCTTTGCCAGGGCCATGTCCTGGCATTAGCTGTGTTGGAGTCCTCCTTGAGCCACCAGTAGGGTCAGGAACAGGCTAAGTGCTGCAGTGAGAGAATGTGAGACAGGGGAGAGGGTTTCCTACTTGTCAGGCCTGTCTGCTGGAAAGAAGAGTGAGCAATAACAGGTGCAGGAGCTACAGCAGGGGAATGTCTTTTGTGGACAAGTCAGCTGCGGCTGCTGTCTTCCTATGGGTAGCAACAGTCCTCTGTCTTTGCAGTGTAGTGATTCTCACATTGCCATCACCCTACATTCCTGTCCCACCTGCTCGTTGCAGTACTGTTAACAAGTTAAGCTTGTCTTACCTTGCTTGTGGTAAAGGGGAGCCTTTAATGTCACTCAGTCACAGCCCTCACAGCACACTACTTTTTTGCATAGGTTTTTTTTTTCTACTTGGTAAGATCTTAAAACAGTAATCGATGTGGATGTCTTCAGGAGCAAGTGCTGTTAAGATGCTTGAGGTAAGGTAGACAGTCTGAGCACTCTCACTCCAGAGGAAAGAGACCAGGAAGGAATCTGTGCATACATCCAGAGGGATGGTCCGAAGAGGACAAGGATCAAGTAGTCCTGTTGGTCAAGAGTCAGGCTGTTAATAGGCTTAAACTGCAGAAGGAAAACTCCAGTCTGAAAATTAAGAAAATTATATAACTGGAGGAAAAGTTAGACAGTGGAACCTGTTGCCAAGACAGAGGTTGTGAAACTGGAGATATTCAAGGCTAGGCTAGACACCCATCCATCAGGGATGGCTTTGGAATAACTGAGTAAAGCCAGTGAACAATACAAACAGCTTGACTAGATGACCCAGTAACAGTCCCTTCCAATCCAAATACATTCGAGAGGTTTCTGAAATGTAGCTGGCAGTTTGACCACTTCCAGCACAGTTGTGATGTGTTATTGCCAGATGTACCATCAGTCCCTTATGCTAAAAGCCAGTGATGTACAAGGTTGTAGCTGAAGCCAGCACCTTTAATAGCCTTTTTTTTGTTGTTGTTCCCACTAGGTTCACCTTCCCCATAATCCATGTGAAGACTTGCTGGAAACACCTTCTAGAAACATAATAATTTTCAGTCTCCTAATAATTCTGCTGTGTCCAAGAAGAGCCTGTCCAAATGAGCAAGACATCCCAACAGAACGCCACTACAGATGCGAATGGAGTAAGCGTGATTCACACCCAAGCACACACCAGTGGTTTGCAGCAGGTTCCCCAGCTGGTGCCTGTTAGTCCTGGTGGTGGAGGCAAAGCTGTGCCTCCAAGCAAACAGGGAAAGAAAAATTCCTTTGTGGATAGGAACAGTGATGAGTATCGTAAGCGCAGAGAGCGAAACAACATGGCAGTGAAAAAGAGCCGGTTAAAAAGCAAGCAGAAAGCACAAGACACGCTGCAAAGGGTCAACCAGCTCAAAGAAGAAAATGAACGTTTAGAGGCAAAAATTAAGCTCCTGACCAAGGAGCTGAGCGTACTGAAAGACTTGTTCCTTGAGCACGCACACAGCCTTGCAGACAATGTGCAACCTGTTGGCACTGAAACCACCACAACAAATCCAGAAAATGATGGACAGTAGACACTGTTGCAACATTAAGAAATGAACTCTCAAGGTGCAGCTTGTCTGCAATGCCCATGCAGTAACCAAGCAAAAACTCCATTCTTCTATCATTTTGTGGCGATTTTCTTCTTTTTAGGTTTAACACTGAAGATTTGATACAATTAAACCAGAAACTGCTTAGGGTATTCATTTCGAAATAATTTTTTTCCTCTAAAAGATGTATCTGATAAATGCAGATCTAAATTCATAGCCAAAAGGAGCTTAATATTAGGGAAATAGCATTTTCACAGAAATGTTCACTTACCTTCTTATAGTTTGCATAATTGGAGGAATCCAGCAGGATGGTTCATTGTAGTATCAGGAACTCATAATTGGATAAAATGTCTTTTAAATTTTTTTAAGTAAGTGTATTTAGAACCTTTGTTTTCACCATTACATGTTACAGAATTGCAAAGGCCGTGGAGGGTGTTTGGTTTCCGATGTGGTGGACAACTTTAAATCTGTAAAGCAAGTCTTGTAAAGCACCACTTGGTCTTTCCTGCCCTCTTACAGTTAATGGGAAGGGTGTGTAGTAATAGTGAGCTGGGACGATGATGTTTTCTAGAAAAATAGCAGTATATTATGATGATGTATACAGGCAGTTGGCTTCCAAATGGCAAGTGTGTCTGAAGCATCATATATAACAGGTAAAGCAGCAGAGTAACAAAGCCAAATTCTAAGCCTGCATTCACATTGCTCACACACTGACTGGGGCCTTACGAGAACAAGATGTCAAAATGCTACCAGAAAACTGTGCTCTGCAAAATTGCATTCTTGCTAGGGTGGAGGTATTGGGAAGAACAAAATGTGTGGCTTAGCTAAGAAATGAAACGGGTAAGACAGCATCTGTTCAGCCAGAATTTATGGATCACTGCTTGTTGACATTCATCTCCACTTTCATAGCTGCTCAGATTTACAACCAAAATCTTGTATTATTTGCAGTGGTTTTAAAACTAAGCAGCCCTAGTTTGAAGAACTGATTCAGTGGAATTCCTATAGCCATCATACAGTTGTGTGAAGGAGTATCTTCAGTCCTGTTTTATTTTCATAAAAGTTTTTCTACAGCAACTTTAATAATGCTAGTGCTAAGTCTTTGCCATGGTCCACAATGCAGTGGTATGTTCTATATTGAGGATTTAAGGAATACAAGTAAATCAGGAACTTTGATGTGACCTTAATTTATTTTCATTTTAAAGTATTTCATTGATGGCATATTGTGTTTCATTTAACCAGTGTGTCTGGCATGGGGATTATTATGCTGTCCTAATTTTCCTCCTACACTACCTTTTTCTAGAGATTATTTTGTAGGATGCTTGTTTGCCTTGTATCTGTACTTAGGAAGAGAACTTGGATATTATTTCCATGAAGATGCTGTTAGAAAATGAAACCTTGACAGTTTTATTTTGAATTTAAACTTTTAATACGTGTGGAAAACTTTTATGGATTGTTTGGTAGTCTTTTTACAAAGATATGTTTGTTTGTTTGTTTGTTTTTTGTTGTTTCTAGCTGCAGCTTAAGTAGATGGGGTTGAAATATTAGAAGCTAATAAAACCCTTTTGCTTCAAGTGCTGGCCTCATTTTTCCTGTCCCTTTTGTATTTTCCTCAAATGCAGAGGTGCCTACCTCAAGCAGCTGTCATTGAGAAATCAGCGCAACAGTCTCCATTTCTGTCTTCCACACAGGTTTTTACTGAATGGAAAGAAAAAAAACCTTACTACAGTTTTGGCTAATTCTTGATTTAAAAACAATGACAACACCACACCAAAAAAACAAACCCAAAAGAAATTTAAAACTGAAAATGTACTGCAATTAAAAGGGGGAGAAAGAGAACATCAAAAACTGTAAGGAAAAAGATGACATGAAAGCACCATATTTAACTGTCTACCTACTCTGATGCAAAGGGCAGGAGCTTGTCAGTTGTCAGCTCTGTGAATTATGTGTCCTTGTTGACTGGCTGGTGTTGGATCTTCCCCTAATAACCACAACAGGGACTCCAAATGATTTCTTAAATATCTTTGAGTAGGAGTAATAATCTTTCTGATGCTGTGGAGGGTGCCTTCTTCACCTGTTACTCCTGACAGCCCCGATTCCACTTCCTTGTCTAAAAGAAAACCACCAAGTTAGTTATGAAAAGTCCTTTATTTGCACAGTGGCATTTCTGGCTTGGCAGTTTCCACGCTTGCTTTGATTGCCTAGGGAAGCATGTAGGCTGTGTGCAGCATATCACTTTAATATGTGAAGTCATGAACCCAAGATTGTAACAAATTATAATATTAAATCTGTCCTCAGTGAGAGTTTGGTTGGAAGGAAAATGTAAGTCTTATTATAAGCTCCCTCCTGCCGAAAAGGAGAGATTTAGATTAGCTATTAGGAAGACATTCTTTGCTGTTAAGGTGGTAAAACACTGGCACAGGCTGCCCAGAGAAGCTGTGGATGCCCCATCCCTGGCTGTATTCACAGCCAGGTTGGACACAGCTTAGAATAACCTGGTCTAGTGGAAGGTTTCCCTGACTGTGGCAGGGAATTGAAACTAGATAAGCTTTAAGGTCCTTTCCAACCCAAACCAGTCTATGAAACCCGTCTGTCTCAGGCCGCTGAGAGGCAAAGGCAGAGACCAGGCTTTCCAGCTCTGCCCCAGCATGGGGCAGCCCAGGCTTTGTGACAACAAAATGCCTCTGCAAAGCACAGAACACCCATGGTAGGTGACTTAGATGACCCTCCTTAAAAAGAAAATTGCATCTATCCAAGAAAATTTTGGTGTAGGTCTACAGAAGTTCAGGTTTCCCTTTCCCACACATTTTTCTTAACAGCTATAGTCTGTGACAGAATACAGTGCTTGTCACTAGAAGGAGCACCATACGTTTTACTAGGCAACATTCCCATGTTTTTGCTACTCTAGACTCCACAAGCAGTAGGAGGCTCTACCACTTTAATTATATCCTGCAGATAAATCCCAAGTGCATCCAACCCAAGGGAGCTGACACAGTTTAAATAGATGGGTTCAGGAGCACTCAGCCCTTTCTAAACATAGCAACTTGCTCAACATAACACACTGTTATTCTAGTGCCACTTTGAGTCTATTTGCACTAAGGGGAAAAGCATTTGGGAAAACACAGCTAACAAAAAGCCTAAAATCTCCTAATGCAGTCAAAAAGGTTTGCCATAACCTGTATTTCCCCCTCCCCCAATACATTTAAAGTGTATTAAATACCACTTTGCCATTATTAAAAGGGTTAATTCCCTGCATCACACACACACAATTAAAAAAAAAAATCTAATTCACTTTTTTCTTAAGTGGATAAAAATTATCATAATTACAGAACAGAATTCTGGAAGGAAGGATGAAATTCATATTCACCAAGTTCATGGGCCTGATAATGAGGGAAAATGGGAGACAGCGCACTGTCCCAGCCCGAAACGCACCCACATCTTGGGCAAGCAAACAACAGAGCAGCTGGTTGCGTGAGCAAGTGCTCTCCCGCAGAACTCACTCGTGGCAGGGTTTGTTCGCTGGTACATGTCGAAGCAGAACCAGTTCTGCCTCCTGCAGCATGCCAGATTGCTCGACCTGTTCTGCAGCAGCAGAGGACTATTTGCCAAGATTAACCACAGGCAGGGAAAGGCCTATTAACTAGACTGGGGTTACAGCTTAGTTGAAACAATTCCAAAACTCCTTTTTTTTTTTTCTTTTAAATCTCTGAGGTGTTACTTGGAAATTGAACCCAAGCAACAGCAGGTTTCAGAGTGCCCAAAGCAGTGAGTGATCCCATGGGTGTGTTCAGAGCAGGAAAACACTTGGATGCTGAGGGAGAAGGCTGAGGCCATGAGCACTGTCTTGCACTGGAAAAACCTCCTGAGTTTTAGGGGCAGACAACTCTGAAGCAGTGCTAGTGTAGTTTATATGTTCTTGAATCTGCAAATCTATCAAAGCAAAGCCTGATGTCCTCTGCACAAGTACTATATTTCAGAGGCGTGACACTTGATCACAAAAAAGGAAGCATTAGTGCAATTGAAAATACAAGCTCCAAATCCCACACTCTCCCCTTCTTGCCCCTTCCTCTTCACAATCAAGACCTCCTGCACTTACCTCTTACAAACCAGTGCCCAGCAACCTTTAAAAAAATGTAAATGGGTTCATTTGTTAATAAAGTGACAAGATGTGAGCAACAGACGCAAGTCAACCTTCACAATGGGAAAAGTCTCATCTGGCAAGTGGTATGACTCAGAAAGCCCCCAACATCCTGCTGTGATTTCAGTCCCCCCTTGCATGGCAGAGGGACATTCTGAAGCAGCTTTGCACTCAAACTGGGCAACAAAGCCTGAAGACCAAACAGTAGTTTGATGTGTTCATAAAGTGACCAAGATTATTTTTATGTAGTTACAGCAACTAGTGCTATTGTACGATGCAAGAAATCTATTCTCCTGCAGGCTGACGAACAGCTACAGTAAAGAAAGGTCTCTTTGGGTAATTTAAACCTTTCATGAATGGAAAATCAAGTTATGATCTTTATTACTATGTTTGTGGTGTATCCAAATAAAGCTGACATGATTTCATTGTGAGCCAGCTAACACTGGATAGTTAAAAATACTCTATCATTCTGCACAGCATATGCTGCTGAATGACCCTGAGCCCCGCGGCAGATTGTCCCTTGTTATTTCTAAGGCTTGTCAATATCACAGCAATCAACATTTTTAAGGAACAAATAGATAGACAAATCTAATAAGCACTGGGATGCATGTTAAGGATCAGTATGCCCAATACCCAGAGCAGACAGATCTGGCTAATGACAGGTCAAAGTTTCCGGAGCACAAACTGGTAGAAAGATCAGATAGAGAAGCAGGAACTGGAGCAGAAGAGCATAATGACCACAAAGTTGTGAGCACAGATGATGCCAAGGGTAATTTTAATAAAAATTTGGTTCTGCATACTCCATTGACACTGAAATAAGACGTGGAAGAAAAATATATCATGTTCACTGAGAACACCTGTTTTTTCTTCTATGATTTTCACAGTATGTGTGATGAAGTTCAAAAAAAGGACTTAGATTGTTACAGTTGCTGACAGCATTCAGATAATTAAAGAGTGACAATCACCAAAATTCAGATTTAATTCCAAAATATGTCTGAGCTGAGATCTGACAGCAATGTAAGTCCCAATGTTAATGCAGTAGGGTTATTTAGTTGGCACTTCGCAATGCAAATTGCTGATGGGAAGTAGCAGTATTTGAGTTACTTGGATATCAAGTGCTGAAGCCTTCTACCTTCATTTTTAATGAATGGATCATTCCAGCTAATAGCCTGCCTGCCTCTCTTGCTATTAAGAATTTGGTGTATTTTACTGTATATACTGCAGCATTAAATCAGCATGATCAGTGATTAGCTTGGACAGTAAGTATCATCCTGAAATTTTACTGCTTTTGGCTGGAGAGGCACTCAAATGATTTGGCACTGCTTTGGCCTTCTGCCATGAAAGCCTCTATTTCTTCAACAGTACGTGGGACACAGGTTAGCAGCTCCATTCCATTGCCTGTCACTGCAATGTCGTCCTCGATCCGGACCTGTTACAGAGAACACACAGTTACCAAGGTGTTCCAGCTGGGGATGAGAAACAGATCAGGCACCAGTGAGAGCACAAAGCAAGCTTTAGGCTGTGGATGCAAGAGCAGGCAGAGCAATACTGGAATTGTCCACCATCACCAGCATGCCTGGCACAGAGCGTCCAATCCCCCTTGGGCCATAGGTCCCTGCCATCCTCCTGGGATCACACAAGCTCCACAATGACCCCCAGCAGAGCAGCCACACCAAACATGATAGCCTTGCAGGTGACTCAGGTGGTGCCTCTGCTATGCTGGGTGCACCAGGAACAGGCTGAGTGAGATGCTGCACCAGTGAGCTCATGGTGCCTAATTACACAGGGCCAGTAATTCCAATCCCTTGACACTGGGAGCAGCAAAAGGAACATTCTCCCCTAAATTTGCTTCCAACCTTGCTAGTGCATGGCTTGCAAGGGACAGGCTCAACAGCAGCACTTCCTGATGCCAAAGTGCCGGTTCTTGAAGCAGTCTTGCTGCTGAGCTGCAGTTAAGTGCTCTTTGCACTTTAACATCACATTCTTTTTTCTCTAAACACAATAAACTTTCAAAGGAGAAACTGCAACATAAAATATCTTGCAGCTGATATTCTAAACACTGAATTCTGAGCTGACATAAAAGTCCTAAGCATGTCAGACATTCTTTTAAAATACAATCACTACATTTGAAATCATGCAAGGAGAAAGCAGATCCTTTCAGCTTTCCAGCTCTTGTTCTGTTAAAATGAAAAGTATGCTCCATTTCTGTTTGACTCTAATCTCTTCTTACCAGTAAATATGCCTACACAGTCATTTCCCATTATCTTATCAGAAAAATGTTAGTAAGTCACTAAGCTGCAATAAAAGCAATTTTAGTAAGGTGTAAATCCAAGAGAACACAAACTCTGGGTACTCCCACCATACAGTTGCTTTAATTGTTTCTGACCTCTTGACATTTTCAACTAAAAATAAAGCTGGTTAACATTTGTACTTCTGATTGCAAAATAA
>JASSUY010017083.1:0-10420 GCA_032466535.1 Forpus xanthops
CTGTTCTTATCTCAACCTGTGGGAGCTGCATTCTTTTGATTCTCCTTCCCATTTCCCCAGGACTGGGGAAGAAAGAGGCGGGAGTGAGTGAGAGAACTGTTTGAGGGGCCTCAAACCATGACAGGTGCTCTCTCTGTTAGACAGCAGGCTGCAGTTCGAGGGGACATCCTGTGATGATTCATACACTGTGTACAAATTGTCACGTTCATAATTTGATTGCTAGTGTAGCCTGGACCAATGGCTTCACATGCAGCCTCAGGTGTAAATATTGCATGCTCTCTTTGGAGTGTTAATGTTCAGTCATTAGCAGGTTCTGTAACAGCTACTCTGAACTATCCTATAAACTGCTTTCACACAGGCTGTAATCTGGCCATCCTGCAGGCTTCTCTACATGATACAAGCACTTTTGCTATATACTATAGGGGATGGCTGAACTTTATTACTGCCTGATTTCAGAGAGGCACAATGCACTGTGTGTTACCAGGAAAAAAAGGCAAACACAAAGGTCCCCTCTTTCTCCCACTGAAAATGTGTGAAGGTGCCTCGTTAACCCCTGCGATTTCATTTCGGTCTAGGCATCCAAGTCCTACCCTTCCCAACCTGGCTCTTGCCAGTGAAGATCCTGTCCCTTCCCCCGCACCTCTTGCCTCCCAGGGCGAGGCAGAGGAATGATGTGTCCCTGGGTGGAGGCACCTCACTAGATGGCAGCAGCATCACAGCTTTATGAAGTAGCCTTTGGGCATCCTTCCCCTCCCCCAGACCTCTCCTGTCTACAGCAGTAAGGTAAAAAAAAAAAAAAAAAAAAAAAAAATCCAATAAAATCCTTCTGCTGTGCACGGCTCTAAAGGAAAAGCTGTAATATGCTGAGTTCTGCACAGCTTCATCAGATATATGCACACACATATATGTATGCATGTGTGAACGTAAATGTATATGTGATATGTGTTTGCACGTGTATGTTTATGCCTAGTCTTTTCTCATTATTAGAAAGCTAGTAGCTGAGTCTGACTCTCCAGGAGCCACAGGAAAGGGAGAGACAGAGCTGGGACAAGCCACCTTTTCTCTTGCAGTCTCCCCAGTGGTGGCCCCCAGACACAGACTGTCTCAGGCTCCTGCACTGCAGTGCAAGAACAGCTAATTCTCTCACACCGACCTGTAGGACCTAGCCAGGAATGGGCCTCTTCTTCTGCCTTGCTGCTGCTGCTTTGTGGTGGAAACACGTGGTAAAGGAAGACATCTGCTAATTTGGAGGATGTTAAGATTTAGTGATGATTTTCTTTCTCAGAAACCCCCCAGCCAGTTTCCTGGACTGGTTCACAGTCTGTCACAGCTGCAGCCAATTTCTGCAGTAGTGGGACGGCTCAGCTAGTTAATAAATATTGTGCCACACATTTCATTGAGCCCAGGATTAAACATCACATCAGTGTAAGAGGATGTCACTTTTCCAGCCAGCTGCTGGCCCTGACCTCATCCCCACTGTTGCCAGTCACATACAGTGATAGGTGCCCTGAATCTTCTGCAGCAGACAGGCACAGGAGTGCATGAATCAGGATAAACACAGAAATTTAAAATAAAAAATGCTCCCGACTTTGCTTGGCTGTGGTACTCATCCTTGTGTGCCAGAGCTGGAGTTTGAGCATAGCAAGAAGAAAAGCCAGAATTTCTCTTAATGAGGCTGTTGGCCTCTCTAAGACAATGTAGGTAAAAAATATAACTTGGAGCAGGGACAGTAAAAATTAAATTCATCTCTTAAAGTCATATGTGGCTCTCTACTCATATGAGACTGTACTGAGTCTGGATAAGAGCTACCAAATTTTTGACAAAGCCACACCTCAAATTTAAAAACAAACTCAGTGACCATAGTTGTTACCTATGTGTTATTAAGGCTATTTGAAGCTAATAAAGGAATACTGTGTGTAGTTCTGGTGTCCTCAACATAAGAAGGAGATGGAACTGTTGGAACAAGTCCAGAGGATGATCAGGAGGATCGAGCACCTGTTGTATGGAGACAGGGTGGAGAAGAGAAGGCTACGTGGAGACCTCATAGCAACCTTCCAGTATCTGAAGGGGGCCTACAAGGATGCTGGAGATGGACTCTTCATCAGGGACTGTAGTGGACAAGGGGTATTTGGTCCAAACTTAAACAGGGGAAGTTCAGGTTAGATATAAAGGAGAAATTCTTTGCTGTAAGGGAGGTAAGGCACTGGAATGAGTTGCCCAAAGAAGTAGAAAATGTTCCATTCCTTCTAGTGTTCAAGGCCAGATTGGACAAAGCATTGGATAACATGGTCTAGAGGGAGGCGTCCCTGCCCATGGCAGGGAGTTAGAACTATATGATCTTAAAGTCGGTTCCAACCTTAACCATTCTGTGATCCTATGATTCTATGACTAAAGGGAGGCATAGTGCTGGCCCAATGTATCAGGGTTATTTCCTAGTTGGAACTTATCACCAAGCAGTCTAAAGTTCACTAATCCTGCTTGTGTGAAGCATGAAAGAAGCAAGAAAATGGCAATAGCCTGGGAAGTACCATTCTCGACCTACAGCAACAATTCTGATAGAAGCAAAAGAAGAAATTGTGGTGGCTTTGTAGCACAGTGTGGCCTCTTTGATAACAAAGATCTTTAGGGACATTCAGGCTGGTGGGAGGCCCTTGTCTGGATGAGGCTGAGGATGTTGAGGGGCCAGGCTCCCTCCCTCACTTCCTGTGGTGCCTTTGCCTGTACTGACATGACTGCTTGGCAGCAACAAGGAGCAGCTACATCAGGCACTTGTTTCCACTGTGCCCTTTAAGGCCCAAAGCCAGTTGGTTTATATTTGGCTGGGATTAACTCTTTGGGAAGAAAGCCCTAGATGACTCTTGTCTTTAAATTTGGTAGCTGCAGTAGTGACAATGTACTTCTGCTTGTCTGGGTGCAGGCACAGACAAGCATAAAGTCCTTTCTGTAATGTAAGGGTATTGTATGTATGACACTGTTGTGTTTTAAGCCCAGCCAGTAACTCAGAACCATGCAGCTGCTCGCTCACTCCCCGCCCCTAGCTTCTTCATTCCCCTCTCCCAGAGGGATGGGGTGGAGAATTGAAAGAATATAACTCCCAAGGGTTGAGATAAGAGCAGTTCAGTAAGTAAAGTATGACACAAAGCACTGTTGCCACCACCAATAGTAATAATGATAAGGGAAATAACAAGGGGAGAGAATACAACTGCTCACCACCCAACAGATACCTAGCCCGACCTGAGCAACAACCTAGCCCTTCTGGGTAACTGCCCCCAGTTTATATACTGGTCATGATGTGCTGTGGTATGGAATACCTCTTTGGCTAGTTTGGGTCAGGTGTCCTTTCTCTGCTTTCTTCGGGCTTCCTCTCCTTCCTAACGGAGCATGAGGTACAGAAAGTCCTTGGTCAGAGTAAACATTACTGGGCAGCAACTAAAAGCATTGGTGTTATCAGCGCTGTTCCCAGGCTGAAAGTCAAAACCACAATACTGCACCAGCTACTAAAAAGGAGAAAAAATGACTGCTACTGCTGAACCCAGGACATACATTATATGAGTACAAGTCTACAAGGAGTTCTTGCACTCACAGCTAATCTTAAAGTCCTCTATTAGTCTGTTCAGTTGAACATATTTTGTGGCCTTAGAAGATGAGGTGCATGATACTGGTGTCGGTGATTGTTTAGAGGTCAGAACTAAAGAACTGTATTCATGGTTGTTCATTATCCTTTAGAAAAGAAAACATACTTTACATACCACTCTCAGTCCATAGGCCAGCTGTCTCTACTGCAAGCTCAACTAGTAGTGAAACAATAGTAGTATTATAGCTAAAATTGTTCTTGCATTTCCATGTCATTACATTTTTGCTGAGGTGAAGAAGGTCAAGCTAATAGAAACATTGATTTGAAATTTTAAGATAAATTCCAAATACTTAGCATAGTTTGTGAGTTGTTTCAATATCTATGTTAAATTATGGTTTAAAAATACTGTAATATTGGTTAGTACTTAAAATTTCTTTGCAACTGAAATTCCTACATTATCTGATATATTTTCAAACTCTCTCACGTTGAGATTGAGTGTGTGTGATTCTTTTGTGTGAGCAGGTACAAACATTAGTTTTAAGCAGTTAGTTGAGTAAATATTTATTAAAGGTTGGGAAAAATTCCTGTCTCTGATACGGTACTATTGGCAGGTCAGGATTGTTGCTCATGATGCAAGGTAAAATGGCTTTATCCAAGATAGAAATTGGCTTAAGAGCTATGCTGATGATTATGTGGTTTATGATGACTTCATGACTCAGTATCTACCTGATTTCCTGGTTAGTACCAATAGATGCACTTGTATCATATAATTAAGACAAGTTTTTCTATAGGAAGCAGGACCTATAAAAGTCAATTAATAGGCTTGCTCTTTTGAAAAGATCATGCTTATAGAGGGTGATTAAACCCTTGCTAAAATGCACCCAAGTCTGAAAAAAAGTACAGATCACTTAATCTTGGGGCATATTCTTTAACTACCCAGAAGTAGCTCTTCTAGTCAGCCAGCACTGTCCTGAGTGTTTGTAGAAGTTTATGGATTATCTAATGCCCTTTACTTAATCTACATGACATGTCTCATACCATTCTTACACAAAACAGCCCATGGGATATAAGACTGAGTGGTTAATCTCACAATTTCACATGGCAAAGAAGCTGGGACACATGCTGTGTGTTGATAGGCACTGGAAAAAAAGGAAGTCTCTCCTGAAACTTGTGTAGATGATATGAAAGTGGCAAGGTATCCTGGAAACTTTCCCAAAACTTCTTGTTTATAGATTGTGACAACATGGGGATTCCTACAGTCCTGTTCTGTGTCTCTATCACTAGTCCTTTGCCGGAAGGCACTGGTAAGTGTCACACTAGAATGACTCTATGTCTTGGCCCCTGATGCTTTTACCCTTCAAAAGACTTTTAACAGGTTGGTTGGAAACACATTCCAGCTGCTAAGGTGCTCCAAATCTGTCTTGGTTTCTAGGCACCAAAACGATTCTTCTATAACAATGTATTATTAAGATTTTGAAGGAGTTTCTGGGAAAGAAATGTACTTTGTGCTGGCAGCATTATTAGAAACTTCAAAACCTGAACTAGCATTAAAAAAAAAAGTGCATTAGGTGCATCAATGCACTACACTCCTGATTTCAATTTTAGAAGCAGAGCTATATGATAACACCATTAAGAACATGTAGATGAAGTATCAACAAGTGTTTGGTTCTGACAAGAAAGTGCGTCTCCTGCTCTGCTGAATCGGAGAGCATTTTTGGGGCATTTCTCAGCCGTGGAAGCTGAAGGAACACCACAGCACTACTGCTCCCCCAGGGCTGCCTGTTGGAACATCCCTCTTTGAGGCATAAGCCTGCTGCAGAGTTCTGAGGACACCTCTGCTCCAAATGTTATATCAGATGTATGATACTAATTTGAAAGCTAAAAGCCACATTCCTCTAGAATTAGGTTGCTTAGCTTTGAGATACACTTTCTTTAAGATGACCTATGTTCCTCTTTCTCTGTGCACTTCAGCTCCATGAAGAGTGCTCCCCTGAGTATATACCAAGCATGGCTAAATTTTACTCTCTTGCATTCTTTAGGATGGGGATAAAAGGAAATTACAGAAAATAAGATGCTTCTCTGAGTCTATATATACCCGTACTAAGCATCCAGGCTGATACAGCTTGTGAGCTGAAGGGACATCCTTGCAATTCTGTGCAAATCTGTGAAGCTGCTCTCTGCTCAAGGCATTGTTAAGCATGGGGATGGGGTTCACCACTTAGGTCAGGGAGGAGATGCTTTGGTTCAGGATCTGCTAATCTTGTAAGGAGGAAGGCATGGAAGAAGGGCTTGGAAGTGGAGGTGACATCACAAACTCACAAGAAGCCATAGGCAATTCAATTAAAAACTGAAGCACCCCAAAGTGCCAGCACAGGATCACAATCAAGTAAAGACAAACAAAATTGAGCATTAGAACAGAAGGGCAGATTTTGTTTAGGAAGGACTGACTGGCAGAAAAGAAGGAAAATGAGGTGTGAATAGAAGGATATCTACAGAAAATTGTCCAAGATGTGAGAAAAAATAATCATCTTGATGGTCTCAAGGTCATGGAAAAAAGAGGAAAGAACATGGATACTTCACGTGTAGCTGTCTATCATAAACCTGTAACAAACCAAGGGAATTCCCATCACACCAGAAGGATCAGATAGATGTGAATTTAACTTAGCAAAATCATCCAACATCCAACTGTCAACAGAGATTTCTAATTATCTCTCAGGGATGGAATGCAGCTGGACAGTAGAGATTGTCCAAAATTTTATCATACTGTATTGGAATAAACTTTTTTGTATGGATGGAGAACAAAGGAATTAACAGGGAGATTACCAAGTTTGATTCTGACAAGAAAGTCTTGCAGAGAGTATGAAAGGCAATTAGGAAAGGATGGTTAAAGAAAATCAGTTACAAGAAAGCAGACTTCAGTAAGCTGAGGAGTTTGATTTCTGTTAGATCTTGAGAAAACTCTTTAGTAGTGGAGATGGTTGCATAAAAAGGTAGAGTGACAAGGAGTGGGGAATGTCTGTTGCTGGGAGATTTGAGTGGATAAAGAAACTGGGTTAGGGAGCTGGTGATCTTGCAATGAAGGAGGTTGCCCACTTGTGGCACTTCCTATGCCTATTTTTGATCTGATGATAAAGAGATAGCTATTGAGTTTAGCATAAAAGTCATATCCCTGCTTATGTCTAATTGTCTGTAATAATATTCTCTATTCCTATGAATGTAACTAACTTGTTTGCAAAGCACTTTGAAACACCACATTACATGAAGAATGCCATTAGTATGCAAATTGCTCTCTCACAATAAACACCATTAAAAAAGTAGTAAAACTTGCCAACATTTTATCTGATATCCCTTAACTTTTTTTTTTTTTCTTACTGTACACACCAACTGTTGTTTTTCAGACCAATTTGATGAACAGACAAGTCACTATTAATATATATTTAAGAAAGAAATAAATCCATATTTAAGCAGATGAATAAAAATGCATAGCACATTAAGAGAACACCATAAAAAATGGCCTGGTATTGTATAGAAATGCCTGACAAATATGAGTCTACCAACGCAGAAGGACACTTTTAATGCATTATATATAGATATTGCTTTACCACCACAAGCCATTGAGATCAAGATCACTCAGTGGACTTCTGGGTGATGGGTCAAGACTTGAGAGGCAATATTGATAACAGCAGCTGACAGTTTCTTGGATGCAGCTGGTATTTTTCTAAGCAGCAGCTTTTTCTAACTTCTAATGAACATTGGAAATCTGTTTGCTGTGAAACTGCTCTTGCCTGGCTTGGTCAAAACTCATTAATTGTGATCAGTTCTGAGCTTGATGTAACTGCTCTCTGTCTTCCCTGCATCTTCCTGTAAATCAGCCAAGTAAATACATCTAATCAATACAACAACTCTAGGTGGGTTTTAGTTTTGTTTTGTTTTGTTATTAGTTCCCCAGACTGTGGTTTCTCTCTCTCCCTGTTCTCTGCCTATCATAATTTCTAATTTGTTGATATCCCAAAGCCGAACACTTTCAGTGTGTTGGAATCAAAAATAATGAAATTTAAGCTGTGACTGAAGAAAATGTAGAGTCTCTTTGTCTCCTAGCACAATGATTTCTCTGTCTGGCCTTAAAGGTTTCCACTCCCTTTATAAACTGTTCTTCCTACTGAATCATCATAACTTACACAGTTTTGGTTGGTGGAGTTTCTTTTGTTGTTTTATTGTTGTGCATGTGTTTGGGTTTCTTTTACTTAATGCTATCTAACTTAATTTCTTCTCTGAGGAGAATGCAAGGAAAAGGCATTTTGATCTCTTTAGTCAAATTACATTCTTATTTAGCAATCCAAGTCACACCTCATAAAGTGTGTGGGGAGATTTTTTTTTTCTTCTGATGTTTTTGCCTGACAAGGCCTCCTGACCATGTAAAAGCTTTCCTCAAGCTTCTTGCATATACGCTCCCAACCTCTTCCTTACTTGCTCCTGGCTTTTCAAGGATCAGTTCTTATTGCTTACCTAGTACATGGGTTTGCAGTCTAAGCTAGTTAGTAAACTGCCGATGGAAGGCATGGTCAACATTCTATTAAATTCTATTTTTTGCATCTTTTGTGTGTTTCTCTTACCATTACATTTTCAGTGGCATTACACCAACCATGTATATATATTCGTCTTGTATTGGTTAATGGATGCTCCTTTCTAGAATAATCCATCATTTTTTGTTAACATAAGTTATGATTTTCATTGAGAAAATAAGCAGCCAAACCAGGTGACCTCTTTTTAAGAAGAGACTAATGCACATAAATAGTGTTAACTTCCTTTGAATGACTGGACTGCAAACTAGCTCAACCTTTAATTCTAAGAAAAAAAAAATCTTAAAAATAAATTACCTCTTATAATCCCTATATTTCTTTAAAGACTTTGGAAGAACTTCATTCAAAGTAAGTAATAATTCCTGAGAGTAACCAGAGTGAGGTGAAAATAGATGGATTCTTTGTGTACTAGTTTTAATCACAGGGAAAAACCTACAAGATTATATAAAGAAAGCTGAAATCTGGGCACTGCATCTGTCAGAGCTACTGAGTTTCCATTAGCTGCCAGAAATTGTGGCATATTTTGCTCCTAGTAATAGTGGTGTAAATTATTCTTACTGAAATTGAAGGAGTTACACTGAAATTAATCTGCCATCATCTAGTTCAGACTTCCTCTCCTTCCTTTTCTGAAACAGTTTGGTTCACATAATGTATACACAATAATTTTAACTAACATGAAATAGACCATTTAGCTTTGAAAGGATTTGGGATTAGAAGACTTCTAGTCCAATTTTCAGGATGATTTCTGTTTATACAGCAAACCACTTGAAAAAATAAACTGGGGCAGCAGAAAAAAAGAAGGATACAATCCAACTGAACTTTGAATAGCTGTTCTGTAAGATTTGACACACAAGTTTTTTTTATTACTTCATACAGAATTATTCCCTGAAGTAGTTAAGTAGTTTTGGTACTCTTTGATGGAGGATGTGGCTCTAACAGTCAATAATGCCAGGTCTGTAGTCTGTGGGCACTGGTGTGTGTTGTGATACTTACCAATCAGTGATTTTGTACTGCTACAGATAAGATCAATATTTGTCACTTGTAAATTGTGGCTTCCAATCCAATATTTACAACAATTTTAATGGCTAGTGGCTACATGCATGCATATATATAGAGAGAGAGGCCTCTTGTTTGCTGGGCAGTAGAGACGTGAGATGGTCTTGCAGAAGAGAAGCATTGATCATTTTGGTAACATCAGGCTTCACCAGAGATTTAGTGTAGGGATGTGTCAGTGTCTCTATGAAGAGATGGGGTGGGATGCAGCCGTACATGTTGGGTCCAAGTCCTTGGCTCTGGTCATGAAAGACAAAAGCCGGCTTCCCTGGAGCCCCTTGGATGTGTCTGCAGCAGGCCTCAGCTTCTGTGGAAGGTGTTTCTCATTTGGCATAAGGCAAATGCAGGGACCTCACCAGGCTGGACACAGGTTATGTGCAAAATGATGCATGCTGGAATTTGCAGAGAGTGCTCCTGGTGGCATCAGCCTGGATCTCACATGCGCAGGTAAATTTACATCCAGTTGTGCACCCAGTGCATTTCTTTGCTGTTCCCTCTGCTTTGGGGATGTAGAGAGGAGACATTAGCCCTGGTTCTGAGTAGGCAATAGCTGATATGGAATATTATTTATCTATTCTGGTGCCAAGCTACACTAAAGCTGCTATGCTCTCTGCAGAGATAAGCCAGTCTGGCAGCAGTTTGCCTGCTTTTACGTGGCACTTACACCTGCAAACCTGCACAGGCAAAAGCATCCTTGCAGCTGGGAGGTGACAATCCAGCTATGGGTAAGCAGGAGTTAATTGCAGGTCATCGTGTGATAAGGCATAAACTGTCCAATCCAGGAACTGCTTATGAACTGTATTATAATTGGCAGGTGAGAGGTAGTGATGAGTAATAGCTACATCATCATGCAACACATAATACCAGCACTAAGTGTAGTCTCAGATCCAAACCCTAGCTTTCCCCACACACCTGTCAGGAGATCTCATCATTTAACATCAAGGATTGTTCCTGCCATATTTCTCTCCTATATTATATAGAAATCAAGGATCTGTGAAATGGATGGGACCTACTGTGGTGGTTTAAAGCCCACAAACAGTTCTCTCACTCACTCCCCCCTCTTTCTTCTCCAGTCCTGTGGGATGGGGAGGAGAATCAAAAGAATGCAACTCCCACAGGTTGAGATAAGAACACTTCAGTAACTAAGGTATAACACAAATCACTACTGCTACCACCAATAATAATACAAGAGAAATACAAGGAAAGAATACAA
>JASSUY010017085.1:0-16301 GCA_032466535.1 Forpus xanthops
CCATGTCTCTGCTCTCTGTTTTACATCCTGGGCATGACGTGTTGTGCTATGGAGTACTTCTTTGGTCAGTTTGGGTCAGGTGTCCTGTCTCTGCTTTCACTGGGCCTCCTCCCAGCTTCCCCTCCTCCCTGGCAGAGCATGAAACTCAGGAAGTCCTTGGCCAGCCTAAACATTCTAAGCTATAACTATAAACACTGGTGTTATAAGCATTGTTCCCAGGCTGAAAGTCAAAAACACAGGACTGCACCAGCTGCTAGGAATTAAAAAACAATGGCTGCTGCTGCTGAACCCAGGACAGACTGCAGTGTTCCTAAAATACAACTTTAATGAATCAAAGACTTATCATCCAGGAGTCCAATTAAATACAGGTCTATTTCTTTACGAGCTATTGGTAAGGATTTCTTTTGGACCTAACGTGCTTTGTTCTGAATAACAGCTTATAAGTACTGAGTACAGTAGGCACTTCTTTTCAGACAAGTTCTCCATGCCCCGAAAACATCATTCTTAAATTCAACAAGGCATGCCTGTTTGAAAGGTTGCATTCACATGTGTTTTTCTGAAGGTAAAACTGAAATGCCATACAGGCATAGCTGTTTACTTTGGCATAGTGGTAATTTACACAAGTTCGTGCTATAGTCTTTCCGCTTTATTTCCACTTCATTTTAGTTTTTGTTAGGGAAAACTTTCTTTTGTTTTGTTTTATTTTCTTTTAATTTATTTTGTTTTATTTATTAAAGACATAAAGCAGGCTCTAAAAACACTCAAAGTGGATGTTAAAGAATACATTGTTATGATTGAAATGCACATATAATGTTAAAACAGTATTTGAAACCTAAATCTTTGTCATCTTCATTGGTCTGTTTCTAATACTTTATTTTACTCTTTAGAAACTCAAAGCAGCTGCAGCAACAGCCTAAGTTATTTCAATAAAAGTATGTACTTACAAAATAAAACAAAATGCTTACAAAATAACAAAAAATGTTTACAAAATTTGAATCCCTGAAAACTTCAATTCATGACATTGGGATTGAATAAATTCATGCAAGAGATTATTTTCAAAAATTTAACTATTTGTTATCCTAGGTTTTTTTTTCCACTCTCACTAATTTTCATAATCATCCTATGCTGGAGGTTGATGTAATTTTTGTGTGGCTATTCATTCCTGCTGCACTTAATGGTTAGACCAAACTGACCTGTAGATTAATTCTGTGTTAGTCCAGTTCTTTCAGAGTTTGAATTAGGAAATTGTGCATCTTATCTGGGCCTTAATGGTTCATGTCTCCAAGTTACCTTTGTCATCGATTCAACAGTAGCAGTCATTTTTCTCCTTTGTAGTAGCTGGTGCAGTGCTGTGTTTTCCACTTTCAGCTTGGGAACAGTGCTGATAACACCAGTGTTTATAGTTACAGTTTAGGATGTTTTGGTCTGACCAAGGTCTTTCTGAGTCTTACGCTCTGCCAGGGAAAAGGGGAAGCTGGGATGAAGCCGAAACAGGGCACCTGAAACAAACTGACCAAAGCCATATTCCATACCACAGTATGTCATGCCCAGGATGTAAAACTGGGGACGGGAACTTGGAAGAATTCAGTTCACAGTTTGATCATCGGGAGGTGGGCAGTTGTATCCTCTTCCCTTGTATTTCCCTTATCATTATTATTATTTGTGGTAGCAGCAGTGATTTGTGTTATACCTTAGTTACTGGACTGTTCTTATCTCGACCCATGGGAGTTACATTCTTTCGATTCTTCTCCCCATTTCTCCCCCTTAATGTGTGGGGGAAGAAAGTGGGGGGAGTGAGTGAGTGGGCTGTGTGATTTGCAGCTTAAACCACGACACGTTTGTGTGTAAACAGGATGATTAGGGAAGTCAGAAGGAGTCATCACAAAGATAAGGCACATTTGATCATGGAAGTCTTCCAGACCCTCTTCCCTGACCTGCTCTGAAATTGTACTATTGAGAACAAAAGGAGGTAAATCTTCCAGAGAATGGCTACCTAACTCAAGAAATGTGACATCCATTGCACAGATGTTTTAGAAATCAATTTTTGTTGAGTTTGTTATCAATTATAGCAGAATTTGTGAGCTACCTTTTATACATAAAACACGGGCCTGGAAACTCTTAGGTGTGCTGATGTACACAAGTGAGAAGAAGAAAAGTATTTTTACATTTATTTTACATTTACCATGAACCAATAATTTGTAAAATTTGATTTACAGTATTTTGCGAGGATGCATTCATTCTGAGACAAATAGATTACTTTTATTTGTGTTATTACAAGGCAAATTTTGAGTCTCATTCTAAAATTTTTGTGTTCATGGCAGTTCTTTTAGGGTAGTGACTATAACCTTCACATCATAGAAGGTGGGTGAATGGCAAAGTTGTCTTTGTCTCTATCTTCCTTGAAAGGTACCAGGGAATCAAACTGACTCAAGAATGCCACCAAAGAGATAATGTCTCTGTGGGCTTGGTCTTGATGTCATTGTAAAATGTGGACTAAGCAGTTACTTGGTGTGGGTCTGATAATTTTCTCACAGAACTTTATTGAAAAGGAAATTTAGCATCAGCTTAATTTCAAACCCTTCCAGGCCCTCCATGGCTCTCCTTTAACAAAGAAACTGTGCCTCTGAAAATCTGATGTCTGCCACTGATGTTATCCTAGCATTTCTTGTAACAACTAAGCAAACTGGAAAGGACTCATTACATCCTCGTTTACTCTGAACATTCATGCTATGATCATGCTCCATCAGGCACACAAAGCTTCTCCACTTTCATTAATGCAACTTTTTATGCACAGTTCAGTGAAATTTGTAAAGTAAACTCCCTCTCCCACAGGAACTGTAGATCATTCAATTCTATTCTTCATAACTTTAATTATTTGTAACCCACAGGCTTTGTTTTTTGAGGATAGGACCTTTAGCAGAGCTGTGTCCACTTTTATAATACAGTTAAGGATTACAGTTTGTGGAGACATCAAGGATACAGGAAAGCAGGATAAAACATATTTCTTATAAAATGTAGGTTAAGAGTTTTGTCAATAACATGGTTTTTTTTTTCTATAAAAAGTCTTTAGAATTATGCCTGTACTAAAAAAAAAAAAAAAAAAGAAAAAAGAAATCCAATTATGTTGATTTTTTAACTCCAGCTTGTTACTAAAAAATTACATGACAGCTGAGTTCATGAGTTCATGCTTTTTGAAGCAATATATTCTCCCCTTTAAAAGTAACAATCTGATTTAGCAATTAGATCAATTGGCTACTAAAATCTGCTTGTTTTCCAAACCAGATCTTTGTATCAAAGGTGACTAAGAAGTTTATTTCAGATATAATTATCAATCACAAATCAATCAAATACACTGTTTTATAGTAAAATAAACTTCTGAACGTGAAAAGAACATTATGTAAAATTGGAAATTAATGAAGAGTTCTAACATAACTAAGTTCTGAATAGTCTTTAGATGAGTAAAAGAGGATATAATTTCCGAATTTTCTGAGGATATTTTGGAATTTTGTTTTTGTTTCAGAGAATGACTTAAAAAGAGCCAACTCCTTCAGAGTATTCCTGCTACTTAGATGTCATTGTCAATAAAGTCAGTAGGCATTTTACTTATATGTAGCAATTTCACACATAACTATCCACTTCCTTGTTAAGAACAGTATCTAAAACCAGTCTTCTAATTTTAAAATTTAAATGAGGTATACTTATTTAGCAGTTGTCTAAAATTTCTGTAGGACAGTGATTTTCCTTAGTGTCCTTTAAAAGAATACTAAGAATTTTGAATGTTTTGTTTCTTTTTTATACACAGATTAAGAAGCCCAATATTTGGTACCGTTTTATCAACAACCATGACACAGTAATCACCTGACAGCATGAATACTTTACATTGGGCCTCTGACCAGACTGTAACAAATGATGAGGTTAAATTAGTTTAAGTATTGCTGATTGAAGCTTACCTATTTTACTTAATATTGTAAAGTTATAACACTTGCAATAAAGATTGGACAGATGTGTAATATGACTTGGAAATGTCCTGAGAAGAGTTTGTAAATACGTCCATACAATGTAAGTTCTCTCAGAAAAGTTTTTGTTTTCTTTTTCAGTAGTACCTTCTCTTTTTAATGTTATTTTGACTTCAACAAATTTCAAAGACATTACTTTTGTTTAAATACTCTGAAGAAAAGTTGGACTTGTGACACAAATTTAAACCAAAATGCTATAGCTACAAATGCCTTCACTGAGAATTGTAACTGCTTCATAGCATGTGTCTTTTGTAGAATGTTTCATGATCTGGTTTCAAATGCAGAATAACCATCAAGGTTAGAGAAACACTCTTGAGGTATGCATGGTTCCATTTGCTGCCTGCCTGTTGACAAATGGTTCTCAAAGGAGTTGGGAAAGGAGGTCTCTGTAGAGCACAGATTCATCCCCCACACCATATTACATCAAAATGCAAACTGACATGCTATGTCACATATGGTGTGACTTTTTCACCAACAGCTGCAGGCTACATCAAATCAGCAGTATGTCTACTGCAAATAAAGATACCGCTGAGTGAGATTTCATGCAGCACAGAAGGGGAGTTCAGGCCCTGGTACTGCTTATGGTGTGCTGGTGCTAATCCTTCATAATGTTAGTTCATGACCTTCTATTTTATTGTTTTCATCTCTTAACTTTCCTATACCACCAGTCAGTTTTTATATGCTCCTAAGTAATTTACAAAACTGATTTCTTCTATCCATTCAAGACTTTGTGATATTAATCACAGACCTTTTACCCTCACAGCAAATGTGTTATGGTAACTTTCAGAATTGCTTCAGTTCACTTCATGTTATCATTAAAATGAGTTCAAAAAAGACAATACATGCTAGATGACAAGGTTAGATATTCACTGATTCCCCTCCATCAGCTTATCTGGCCAGATATTTCAAGAAGGAATTTGCAGTTTCTAATATGTTGTAAGAACTTTTAGGCAACTTTCACAGAAGAGTTTTTTTCCTGAACTTCATTTCCTACTTAGTACTACATGGCAATCATATACAATGCTCTACTAAAAGCTGCAGAGCATGGATACAAATTCTGTCTGTCATAATTCCTAGGAAATGTAATTCCATTCTCTCATATCTATATCTACCTCTGTGAGGTCATGTCTGTTGGTGCTGTATCTCGTACCGTTCAAATGTTCGCTGTTGAACCAAAGTTTCCTGAAAGCTGGATGTATAATCGTGGTACTTTCTCACCTCTTTTAGAATGGAATGGGATGGAATAGAATGGAACACAACAGAATGGTACAGAACAGAAAAGAGTATTTTTAATTGACAGGGGTTTAAAGTGATCCCCTAGTCCAACTGCTAATTTAGGTTCCATTTCATTTTATAGTTCTCTCTATTTCATAGAAAGTTTGTTTACTGAACTCATATATGTATTTATATGTGTGAAATGATTTAGTATGTCTTTGTATACATTGAGGAATAGGGTGATGATTTGTTTAAACATCTAGGCTTGTGTTCAAATTCTGTTGACTTAGCTTTAAGAAAATAGAACAAAAAAGTCAAAAGGACCTCAAATGTTTATTTTTAATGTATATATGAATAATTATATATGGTTAAACTGCAATAGTTCTGGATGGAAGAGTGGTGGATTTGAACTGTGCTCAACTTTTACGAGCAAACTTTAGTGAGCAAACTCATATTCAGACTCTTTCAGAAATTTATTGAATGCATGAAACCCTGAGTCATCACTTGCATCCATGCAAGGCTGTGGTTTCCTTGGACGTACCACCTGTATCTCCAAGGAGACTGACTTAGTCCCTACATGTTTTATCTGCACATATGTTATTGCTATTAATTCTATCTTGAAATGGGTTATGACATGTCTTATAGGTGTCTGTATCATTGGTAAATTTCTTGCACAAAAATTGATTCTTAATAAAATTTTGAATAATCTTTTCCCCTCAGCACTGAGGTTTAGAAGAAAACGCTGTGAACTTATAGATCTTTGATCTTAATAAAGACTTTTCTCTGGAGTGATACAAGTGTCTTAATAAATTGCAAATGAATACTGTTAGGTTAAAATATTTCCCGTGTGAAGTAATCTGACTGTAAACAGTTCTCTATTCTTATAAATCAGCCCTAATATTCGTGACATTTTCATTAATGTGCTTATAATAAATATAGTAAGGGAGACATAAACACATTAATAATACATATTACATATAATAGCTTTTGCCCTTGGAAATTCTCATCTAGCTCCTACAAAAGTCAATAGAAAACTTGCAATAATACTTCTGCAGAAAACTTGAGCCAATGTATGAACAAGTACATTCAACATAAAAAATTTAAACTGCAAGGCTATTGCTCTTCCTACTCTTACATGTCTTTTGGTTCAGTATCATGACAGACTAATTCTTGTAGCAGGTGTTTATTAAAAATAACAAGAACAATGCAGTCTGTAATTCAGGCATGATATTTAATAAAGAGTCCTTTTTAAAAATACATAGTAACACTTTATTTCTTCAGTGTGCTTCAGAGATATACGTTAATAACTAATGGAAAAGTATCTCTATCAAATTACTTTGACCAACATAAAGCAGCTAAATTTGATGTCTGCACATTTAAAAAAACTGAATCAGATTTATTCTAACAAAAGCTCTAAATTAATTTTTTACTTTAGTTTTCTATGAAAGGTTAAAATTTTCTTTTTTCAAGCAATGATCTTTACATGTGCACATGCACAAATATATGTTTAACAATTTCGTAAGTATATTACATAGATTTCAGTATTTTCTATAACATTCTACTTCTCATAACAACTCTTAAAAGCATCTCTTAATAGGAATGTGCACAAGTAGACAAGGTGGATTAAAAGCAGTAGCATTTAATTGCTACTTAGATGTTCAGTAAGTGCTGAGTTATTTTACAAAAATTGCACAGAAATTGCTGCCATTACCATGTGTTCATCAAGCCCTTCATCAAAGAACTTTTCTCCTTTTCTTCTCATAAAGGGTTATTGAGACCAGCAGCAATGTGACAAGGAGAAATTTCAAGTAGAAAATGTGTCACTTTTGAAAAGAAAATGAGAGCTGAAAACCTCAATAAAAGGCAACCCTATTTTTTTCCTTGGAGAAAACCAGAGGAGCAAATTAAGAACTCAAGATCTAACTCTAAACTCTTGTAAACTCTAAAAGATTTTTTTTGAACTGCATTTATATTTACCTTGCCCTCTGGGAGCAGACAGAAAGATACTTTTAGTCTCAGTGATAACTGCCTGGAGTAAGGAAACACAGTATAATGCGATTTTATTTCATACCTCAGTGACCTCAAATATGATGATAGACTATAAAAATATAATGTAAGTTTATTCCAGTGTCTGATGCTTACTAACTCAAGTTTAGTGGAGGAAGGAGAATCACGTAAAAGAATCTCTTTTGCTATCACAAGGCAAGAAAGAGAACATGCTGAAGGAAGCAAAGCCAGGCAAGGGCAGCAGTGATCTAACCTGAACTGTCTTTCGTGCTCAGTAACACAGCACAACTCACCTCCTCTCCTCTCCTGAAGACCCAGTGTAAGAGACGGAAGACAAGTCATGGGCTGGATGGACTCTGGATATGTTATGGACATTTGATATGGGTGGCCCATAGGATAAGGGTATTATATCTATGTATATGTGTCAAAGGATGGGGAGGAAGAGAGTCGTTAATGAGGGTGTATTAGATAGTGTGAGACCCACTAGTGAGCACAGCATAAATGGTATGGAATGAAACATGTAGATAGTAACAAGTTTGTGTGTGGAGTTAATTTTCTTCATAGCAGTCCATACAGGGCTGTATTTTGGATGACTAATATACTCCAATGATTTATAATAAACGCACTGACATTTTAGCTATTGTTGACCAGTGCTTGCATGGAATCAAGGACTTTGCATTTCTCATGCTGCCCCCGCAGAAAGCAGGGCAGTGGTGTGAAAGATGTTGGAAGGGGACACTGGCAGGAAACTAACCCAAATAGACCAATGGGATGTTCCATGCCATATGACCTTGTGATCATAATTAAAAGTTTAGTGAAATGAGGAATAAAGAGGGACATTTGGATTATGGCATTTGTCTTCCCAAGTAACCACCATTCATGCTGAGGCCTTGATTTCCAGGTAGTAGTAATCATCTGCCTGCTGATGGGAATTAGCAAATGAACACCTTATTTTTCTTATACATGCTGTGGGGCATATCTGCTCTTATAAAACTATCGGTACTTTGACCCACAAGTTTTTCTCCCTTTTGCCCTTCTAATTCTCTTCCATCTTGTTAGTGAAAGAGATGAGGGTGAGGATGGGTGGAGGGAGGGAATGGGATGTAACTAAGCAACTAGGTGAACTTAAATGCTGCCCAGGAGCAACACACCACATCATTGCATATAAGGTGTTAACTCAATTTTGAAGTGTGAAAAGTTGTTTCTGTAAATCCACCATAGACCCAGACACTGTGCTACTTTGGTGCAGTGTTTATTTCCAGGAAATTTGTACAGTATTATTGTGTAGGGTTTTTTTGGAGGGAAGAGAGTTTGTATGTTTAGAGATATGGAATAGATGTTCTCCATGTCATTAACCTTATTGTTTAAATTAGCTCCCCCTTCCTCACTTTCTGCCCTTGTTAAACTGATGCTAAGAGTAATTTTCCTATCTCTTTCCAGGTAACCTAGGGTTGTGATAGAAGATATATTCAATTATCACTTTTTATGTGAACTGTATAAGGAGACAGGTGAATTTGAATGCTGGCACAAAACCCATTCTGCTGCAAGAATAAACAAGCTCCAGCTTAAATGATGCTAAGTGTCGTAAGTGAATATTGGCGCTATTTCTGAAAGAGCTTTCTGACCTTAAAATTACCAGATAAGACAAACAACAACAACCTGCATTATTAGAGGCATAAGAGAAAATGTAAGAAAGCAGGTGGAGATTCATTTTGGAGATTATAGAGAAAAATAAAACAATGAATGTAACATTAATGTGAAGAATTAATGCTAGAGCTCTGTGGTTGCTATGCATAGTGTGTATCTGCCTATTACAGGTTTTACCATTCTACAGGTTTCTAAAGGGTATCACTGCATATTATTGATCAGAATGTGAAGGTGCAACTTTCATACTCTTAAGTGATACAGAAATAAGGGAAAGACTGAAAATTTTACATAGCTATTTCCAAGGTATTTTTTAAACTGAAGTTTTCTTTAAGCAGATATGGAAACAGAAGTCTTTACTAGAAGAAATATAGATTATGTGAAAGTGTATGTCAAAAGCATTCATCGAATATGAGAGATATGGTTTTCCTACAAAAAACATCCAGACTGACAATCTTTTAAGCTGTATCATTTGTTTTTAAATCAGTAAGATGATTTACTATACATATTATCTCTCAATATAATGAAAAAGAAAAACAATTCTGTCATAACTTTTGAATTTGTGTAAAAATGTAGTGATTTTGTTTGTTTTAATTCAGAAAGCAGCCTTTTGGTGTTTGCCTAGATTTAAATCTTATAAATAGCAACAAATACATTAAACATTGAATTACCTTGATTAACTGCATCTCCCTCTCTACCGATATATACATAACAGGGTATATAATATTCTCATACTGTGTAAATGCTGTTTATGGAAAATGGAGAAGTATAACATTAGTAGTTTTATTCATAAAATATCAGTGAACTTGTTTGGAATGTTACTGCATATTACTAGAGACTGAAAAATAGGGAAATATATCACAAAATAAGTAAAGGCTGTTCCAAATTTGGTTGAGTATTCTTATATTTCTAAATCTGCACACACTGAAAATTTTAACAGTAGTCTAGCCTAGTATCTGTTAAAAATCAGTGTAAAAAATAAGCGAAGATGTGTATAAAATACTTCCCCAGAAATATCTTTGTTTTTAATCCCAAATTGATTATTCTGTACAGATTTTTCCAGCCATATAAGAGCATCTAATTTCTGAGCCAAATAAATACTTCTAATTTGTATAGTCCTTTGAGAACAGGAATTCCAAACTGTGTAGAAATATTTCAATTTTTGTTTTTAATTTCATGTATGCCAGTTTCATATTGTTATATGAATTCTTTTTCTTCCTATTTTTCACACTTTAGGACTTTCCTTCTTTTCCTCTGGTAACTTCCTTTTGGTAAATCTTATTAATGGGGAATGCTGCTGAATATTTGAAGGAACCCACCACAGAAGCTACCAGATCTCTCCCCACTCACATCTTCCAGGGAACATGTCTCCCCAGATTTTGTGGCATCCCTACCTTTTGTAAGCCTGCTTTTACTTTTCCCAAGTCATATTTATCCACATGATTATTATTTCTATTTTTCATCACGTCTTCCACTAATTTAGCAGTGTTGGCATTTGAGTTGTTCATAATTCCCTAGGTAGTTCCTCAAACCCATTTTAAATAATGATATCATCGCAGGGATATAATACCAGCATTTTCCTCTTTAAGCCTCCTATTTCAGTCCAGAGGTCATCCAAATTACTTGTTGACATGATTGCAATGTAATTCAGCATACAAAGGTTATATTATAATAAAAAGTGCAATACAAATAAAGCATATATACTATACAACACTGTAAGATTATTTTAAACTGTATCCTCTCTTCTCTGGTAGCATGACCTATTCTGATATTCATAGTGAGTTTGCACCCAGTTATTTCTTTGACACTTGCAGCAATATCTTGGTGAGGAATTGTTCCTGCCATTTAGTTACTAAACTTCTAGTTTTTGTGTAGAAGAATTCAGTCAGAACTGTATTTTCTAAGCAAATCTTATGTATCTTTTACACCTGAACCAAAGAAATGCTTATCTGACTAATGAAGATGGAATGTGTTTCAGCCTGAAGTATGTGAGCAAATCCTTTCAATGCAGGTAACAGTCAAGGAAAATTCTTTCGTGCATGTAATTTTAAATAAGTGGGTAATGTCAGAGTAGGCTTAGGTGTCTTTTTGAAGTGTCTTATACATTTGCTTGGACAAGAGCGATTCTGGCTTGTTCCCTACCTTAAGATGAGAGTAATAATATTTCCAATCTCACCAGGCTTTTATGTTGCAGTACATATATGAATGTTTAATGCACTCAGATTTTGTAGTAAAATCCTCTCACCTTCTGGGTAAAAATAATCAGACTTGGAAGATATCATTTACTAATTAATTACAGTGATTATACTACGCTCAAGAAATTTGTGCAATAAACCTTTCTTGATGCCATCATGACAAACAGTGCCAGTCTCTTGCCTCTAATATTTTTACTTCAGTAAAGGAAAGAATCATAAAGTATATGCACAGATTGAGTAATTTGGAATGCATTTCTGGATGTATATGTGTCCAGTATACTATTTTGAATCTCTGTACTTGTTTTGGCTGTGACAGACTTAATTTTCTTTATAGTAAGTAGTAAGGGACTTTGTTTTGGATCTGTTCTGAAAACAGCATTGATAACACAGTGTCCTGGGTTCAGCAGAAGCAGTCATTTTTCTCCTTCTTAGCTGGTGCAGCACTGTGTTTTTAACTTTCAGCCTGGGAGCAGCGCTGATAACACTGATATTTTTAGGTGTTGCTCAGTGATGTTTACTCTGATCAAGGACTTTCTGAGTCTCATTCTCTGCCAGGGAGGAGAAGAAGTCGGGAAGAAGCAGAGACAAGACCCTTGACCCAAACTAATCAAAGAAGTATTCCATACCACAGCATGTCATGCCCAGGATGTGAAAATTGAGAGCAGAGACCCAGAAGGGTTGGGTTCACTGCTGGGTCGGGCTTGGTATTGGGTGGTGGGGTGGTGAGCATTTGTATTCTCTTCCCTTGTTATTTCCCTTATGATTATTATTATTGGTGGTAGCAGTAGTGGTTTGTGCTATGCCTGAGCTACTGGACTGTTCTTACCTCAACCCATGGGAGTTACATTCTTTTGATTCTCCTCCCCATCCCTCTGGGAGTGGGGTGAAGAAGAGGAGGGGAGTGAGCAAATGGCTGTGTGGTCTCAGAGTTGCCAACTGGGTTTAAACCATGAAGGTACATTTTTGGCACCCAACATGGGGCCTGAAGGATTGAGATAACAACAGAACTGACCAGAGTGTGCTTAATCATATTTGTTATATGCATTCATTGTTTCTGATTAATAGTCACTCATCACAATGTTGATTTATTGGCTTTCAAAGTTGTGGCTCTTGATCTCAGAGTTTCAGCATGTCGGGCCTTACTTACAGCCGGAATTCGCTGTCTTAGTTCATCAGCTGGGGGGTGTGGACTAAGGTTCTTGTTTCATTGTACTTTATGGTAAAGTCTTCTAATACAATAGAGTCATAGATCATGATTTTATGGAATCATAGAATCAATGAACTTGGTCATAATTCTATGATTTGTGAGGGACAGCCTCACGCACGCAAGCCCATGTTCTCATGGGGGACTTCAAACACCCTGCTACTTGTTGGAGGGATGGTACGGCCCGGTACAAGCAATCCAGGAGGTTTCTTGACTGTAGAAGACAACTTCCTTATGCAAGTAATAGAGAAGCCAACAAGGAGAGATGCCATGCTTCATATTGTGCTCACCAAGAGGGAAGGGCAGGTGGGAAATGTGATGATTCAGGGCAGCCTTGCTTGCAGAGATCATGAAACAGTCTAATTCAACATCCTCAGGACAGGTAGAAGAGCACACAGCAAGCTCACTGCCCTGTACTTCAACAGAGCAGGCTTTGGCCTCGTCAGAAACCTGCTTAGTAAGGTTCTATGGGATATGGCCCTAGAAATCAGGGACACCCAAGACTGTTGGTTGATATTCAAGGATCACCTGCTGCAAGCTCAGGAGTGTTGCATCCTAACCAGAAGGAAGTGCTGCAGGAGGATCAGAAGACCTCCTTGGATGGATAAGTAGCTGCTGAGGAAAATCTGAAGGAAAAAAGAGGCTTATAAAATGTGGAAGCAAGGACAGGTGTCCTGGGAAGAATACAGGGAGGTTGACGGGAAGCTAAGGACCAGATTAGGAAAACTAAGGCCCAGTTAGAATTAACCTTGGCTAGGGATGTTAAAGATAACAGGAAGGGATTCTAAAGGTACACAGAAAATAAAAGGCAGACTACAGAAAAAGTAGACACCCTCCATAAGCTATCAGGAGAACTGGTTACCCTGGATTTGGAAAAATTTGAGGTTATTATTGACTTGTTTGCCTCAATCTTCACTGGCTCTGACCATGCCAACAAAGTCTTGGAAGGTGGATGCAGGAACTGTGAGAATGAAGACCTTGATCCCACTGTAGGAGATGATCTGGTTCGAGACTGTTTTAAGAACCAACCTGAGTGGTTCAGGCTGATATGCACATGAAAAACAGCAAGGTGGTCAGTGACAGCCAGCATGGCTTTATTAAGGGGAAATCCTGCCTGTCCAATTTGGTGGCCTTCCATGATGGGCCTCCAGAACTGATGGACGGGGTAGAGCAGATGATGTCATCTACCTGCACTTGTGCAAAGCGTTTGACGCTGTCTCACATGACATCCTTGTCTCTAAGTTGGAGAGACATAAATTGATAGGTGGACCACTCAGTGGATAAAGAACTGGCTGGATGGCTGCATGCAAAGAGTTATGCTTAATGGCTCAATGTCCAGGTGGAGACCAGTAACGCATGGTGTCCCTCAGGGACTGGTGTTGGGACCAATCTTGTTCGTCATCTTTGTCCGTGACATGGACAGTGGGATTGAGTGCTCCCTCAGCAAGTTTGCTGATGACACCAAGCTGTGTGGTTTGATTGATACATTGGAGGGAAGGAATGTCATCCAGACGGACCTTGACATACTTGTGAGATGCACTGATGCAAACCTGATGAAGTTTAACCATGCCAAGTGCAAGGTCCTCCACCTGGGTTGGAGCAATCCCAGGCACAGCCACAGGATGGACAGAGATGAAATTCAGAGCAACCCTGAGGAGAAGGACTTGGGGGTGTTGGCTGATGGGAAAATGAGCATGAACCAGCTTCAGTGAGCTCTTGCAGCCCAGAAAGCCAACCGCATCCTGGGCTGCATCAAAAGGAGTGTGACCAGTAGGTCGAAGGAGGTGATCCTGCCCCTCTACTCTGTGCTCGTGAGATCTCACTTGGAGTATTGTGTGCAGTTCTGGTGTCCTCAACATCAAAAGGACATGGAACTGTTGGAATAAGTCCAAAGGAGGGCCACAAGAATGATCAGGGGACAGGAGCACTTCCCATATGAAGACTGGCTGAAAGAGTTGGTGTTGTTCAGCCTGGAGGAGAGAAGGCTGCGTGGAGACCTCCTAGCAGCCTTCCAGTATCTGAAGGGGGCTTATAAGGATGCTGGGGAGGGACTCTTCATGAGGGTGCTATACCTTAGTTACTAAACTGTTCTTATCTCAACCTGTGGGAGTTGCACTCTTTTGATTCTCCTCCCCATCCCCCCGGACTGGGGAAGAAAGAGGGGGGAGTGAGTGAGCAGAACTGCGTGAGGGCCTTAAACCACAAAATAATCTTTTAAAAATTATGATTGTTGCTTGTTAGTTTAATTACGAGTTTGTGATTAGTCTGGTGATTACCTTATAGGAGTGATTATCCTTATAGGTGAAAAAATACATTTAAGATTAGAAGCATTTTAAAATATTTTGTAAGCGAAGTTGTATAGATTGTCTAAAATCCTTCCTGTTAAAAAATGTAAATGAGGGAAATTAAAGCAGAATTATTCTACTGATATGATACTATTCAAGAATTTTAATCATCCAAATCTTTTTTAATGTAAAGTTTGTGTTAAAAACATTTGATAAAATACAACACTGCAAAATACTAAAAGCTTATCTTGTAATTATTTAGCAATAGCAAAATCTACATATTTTGTTATCACTATAGCAAAATAAATGAATGAAACATGATAGAAAGGACTAATCATACTGTGTAACTTTTCAGTTTACATACGCAAACCTAATCCGTGGTGGGGTTATTTAAAAGGCTAGGGTACTGTGAAACCACTCATCCTTCAGAAATCATCAACAAAGCTGTAGCTCTTCTCTGGAAGCACTTTTGTTCTAGACAAAAATATTTTCTTATACTGCAGGTTTTTTCCACATATTATGGAAATAGAGAAACTTCTGTCTTTCATATCTGCTGTCACATACAATACTGATGTAAATGACAAAGCATTCCACTTCCATATCATAAGGTTTGCCATATTTTTATGACAGACAGAGTTTTATTTCTGATCTTATGAAATATCACTTTGCATTCATTCCATTATACCCAAGCATTGAAACTTCATCAAAGTCACTTAAATGAAATACTTTTATAAAGTTAGTTTTGTCACTAGTATAGCTCTGAACAGATAATCCATAAAAATACAACCTCAAATACACAGGGAAATAGAAAGGGTTTCTGTAATTCAATCTAGTAATTCACATTTGTATTTCTGTATGACCCAGCAAAGACACAGGCATGTTATTTTCTAAAGCTGTGCTGCTCTTGGCAGAAACAAATGACAGCTTAGTACAAAACTTTTCTTGCACCATTTGTTTTCATGATATCTTAAAAACACAGATCAGCACTGTCGCTACTGCACTCCATTACCTTCAAATTATTTTCTGTCATAATAAGCATAATGAAAATTTTTAAGATAATTGAAAATTTGTTAAACCTGTGTATTTGCAATGTTGTAGCTATGTGCTCTTAATAAACGTCTCTGTAGGAAGACAACAATTTAATTTGCAGCAATTAAATTTTCATTTCATCATAGATTTTTGGCATGCCATCCATGCATTTTTCCACAGCATTCCCTTATATATTTTTAAGAACTGGTTTGATAAAACTATAGGTATATTAGTTTCTATATACCCACATGTTAAGATAGCAGATCAATAAGCAATAATACCTAATTATGTATATTGTTATTATCTGTTTAACAGACTATTATTGTCTATTTGATTGATTAATCTAGTGACACATGTGACAAGGCAAGTGTCCAGGACTCAACTAGATTAGTGGTATGTACATGCACGTATGCCTGTACTGCACGTAGTCATGTACATGACAAGTACAAGGTTCCTTACCTGGATCGGAGCAATCCCAGGCACAGCTACAGGTTGGACAGAGAAGAAATTCAAAGCAGCCTTGGGGAGAAGGACTTGGGTGTGATGGTTAATGAATAAATGAACACGAGCCGGCAGTGTGCGCTTGCAGGCCAGAAAGCCAACCATATCCTGGGATGCATCAAAAGGAGTGTGACCAGCAGGTCTAAAGAGGTGATCCTGCCTCTCCACTCTGCTCTTGTGAGACCTCACTTTGATTACTGTGTGC
>JASSUY010017089.1:3681-15876 GCA_032466535.1 Forpus xanthops
AAGAAGCAAGGAACCAGTATCCAATGAGGGGACAACAGCGAGAAGCAAGACAACCAATGAAGAAGTGAAGATACCCATGTGGCTGGTGATAGCAAACCAACTGTATTAGCCGCTCATATACGCGGGTACTTTGTAGAGCCTATATCAACCCTGGACCTTCAGATAATAAACGATTTCGTTTCCTAACCCGAAGTGGGGTCCGTGCCTACGTCTCCACAGTAGTAAAAAAGGAAATCCACAATGAATTAGTATGCTAATATTACTTGGTTTATTGGAAACACTCATTAACACAAGAATGCTCGTAAAATAACTAAAAGATACAAGAAACAGGAATGTAGTTCACCAGTATTCACATAGTTGAAATATGATCACCATGGACTTCCAGATAGCAAACAGGTGGGTGTCACTTTTGTATACAATGTAGATGAGGATGCTGTGAAAAGCATTCACATACATTTCCATGTTTTATGATAATTTTTATGTTAGAGCTGCATGTCTTCAGTGGTACAGAAACTGCAGTGCATTAAATACTCATATGAGCTATTCTAAACACAGTACTTTTGTCTGGATTTGAAATCCAAGTATATCACAGCAGAAAGCTATTGATAAATACAATGTTTCCACTGTAATATAGGTGTGTGGAGGAATACATTACATTTTGGTTATGCATTTTGAATGAATATGTTTAAAATTGGGCTGCCCAAATTCATGGTGGTCCTGTTGTTAGAAGAGTTGAGTACTTGAGGTGACAAATTTCTGTGACACATTTGAATACCCTGGTCTAAGTGTCCAGTAATGTTTAAGCAATATGTATATAGTATGTACATTATGTCAAAAGGCAGCTTTTCCTACCAGTAATTGGTACATACAGCTAGCTCATCTTTGTTGCTGGACATGGTGGATTAGAATGGCGTAGATCAGCATGCAGGTCCTATGTGGAAGTTTTTCCCTGTTTGTTGTTTTTTCCTGTTGTGACCCTCTGGCTGACAAAACCCCTGTAGTGATGTGCCAAGGGCTGCCTGAGCGCCTGCTGCCTCAAGAGAGCTGGCACAGTCATTCTTCCAGTTGAATACATGGCTGAATTTCCTGAGCCATCAAGCTGCTGTGGCTGCCTGATAAGGTGTCTGGAAGCTGCCAGGCCTTGTTTCAAGGCTGCTGGCTTGCTGCAGGAATTAACTGTCTAGGGCTGATTGTTCCTGTGTAACTTGAACGTTACTGCCAGCTTAATCCATTTTTCATTCCTGAGTCAGATTTTTAGTATACTGGTGCTGTTCTGTCATTGACATGCAGGTGATGTAAAGCAATCAAAAAAGCCAGGTGACAAGTCAGATGACTTTTGTAATGGACACAAGGTAACAGACATGTCTTGCTGCAGTTTCAACTTTATTAGCTTTCTGTGGTTTAGGGCATATCAGTCCTGTTCTTTAGACATGTGTATTACTTAAGCATTTCCTAAGCACTGCTCTTTAGAGACAGCATCTCTTTCCATGGGACACTCCAGCATTTACAGAATGCGTTTCCTTCCTGTTGCAACATCCTGAAGCTATTTCTTCAAGAACAGATTGTTTTGAGTTTTTGCAAATCAAAGATTGTTCAGTACTGCAGGAAAATCACTGAAACTGCCATCACATAGTACTTCTGGCTGCGCACACCACATTCTGTTAATTTCTTTCACCTTCCAAAACCTATTTGGAAAGCACCCTAGGAGTGCTTTAAAAATGTTAACACATTGTCAGTCAGTATGCTGTCAGAACTGTTCATTTGTCCTTTCTCGCTTACTTGGAGCTTAGAAATGATTAAAAAATGGAGCTGTTCCAGAAGTTTATAAATACTGGCAGTTTTTTCACTGCTCACTGTTCCCAATGGGTTTGGCCAACCTTAAGAGCAGCTATAAGACACGTAGGTAGTTTACATACACAGCTGACCTTTCTGCTGGTTTTCTTATTGATTTCATGGTAGAACAGATCTTGTGCACTGTTTGGAGTGCAGTTCTATGTGCTAGGTGCAGTATTTTTGTGGTGACAGTGATTATTCTGAGCCCTCAGATGCTAACAGAGTGCCAAATCTGTCCTGGTTATCAGCACTGGCTGCGTAGCTGCTGGCTGCCTTTTCTTTCTACCTGAGTTCCCCAGCCCACTTTACCCTCTTCCACTACAGCTGATGTGTAATGAACCCCAGGGGAGCCCAGCTCCAAAGTACCTGCCTATGCTCCTGGGTGCTGCAAAACTTGCATGTTCTTAGGGTCACTTATTTGAATGTACAGAAAGAAGTAGTGTCTTTTCAGGGCTGAAGCATGCAACTAGCTGCATGAATTTAAGATAGTCATCACCTTCCTTTTGTGTGCAAAGAGCAGACAAGACCTGCTTACCTTTGTAAAACAGTTAAAAGAACAAGGCTGAAAATTATGAAAATACTTTTAGCAGAAAATAATTTTATTGAATATCTTGCAAAGGGTATTAATGTGCTGTGAAGTCAGCATGAATGACAGTTGAACTAAAAAGGGGTAGTGTACTTTAGGAAGCTCCAAGATAACTGTTGAGGCAGCAGTGGCCACTATAGAAGAAAAAACCAACTTTCTTTAAGCAGTTCTTTTTAATACTGGAGGTAATATGCTTTCCAGGAGAATCTGTGCAATGTTGTTGTCACAAACACTATGGAAGCAGCTCTGGAAAAGCTAATAGAATGGATCAGTCTCACATTAAGTATGTGCTTTCGCTCCAGAGCTCTTAAGCTTGACATTTGAAGGAATATTCCTTAGCGGTTGTTGAAGAACAAATGTAGTCTTCAGCAGGGTGCCAGTCAGCCTCTAAGGGGCGTTCTCTGTTAGGAAGAAATTTAATTCAATGCGTACCACCTATAGTTTTCAGCCCACAGCACTCTTCTGAGAGAGCAGAGCTGAGCTCACAAGTTGGGCATACTGTAAGGGGTTGTGAGTGCTTTATTTGTTGATAACAAAGGAAAATAACTGGTTCAGATGGCCTTGCTTAGACCATGGGGTTGCATTGGATGACCTTCAGAGATCACTCCTGACCTAAATATTCTACTGTGTGCAGCAGTGATTACCATGATCTCCTTTCAGAGGCTGAAAAGCAAGGTAACAGTGCTGAGGTACAATCCAGCCTCTTGCCTCTGCTACATGGAGATGCACAGCTGGGACAGAACTTTATACTACACAACACAAATGTTCTGTAACTGTTAAAAAACAATCTCTTATGCCAAAATAATTTGGAAGTACAGATTCAGGCATTAAAAATAGTTCTACTGCCCTGCTTGTCTCTTCTGCAAAATGGAAACCTGAAAATGTGTGTCATTTTTTCAGAGAAACTTCAAGGATTTATTTTCTTTTTTGCTAGATTTTAAATTCAGCTGTCAATTTACTGAACCAAAACAGCAGAAGATAAGGAAATTAATGTGAAAGGACAGTCCAAATCATCTCACCCTCCTTCCAAGGCCTGCTTTCATGTAATGACTCTTGTGCTATAAACACTCTGTATGTTCCAGCTTCAGTTGTCAGAGCTCCTCGCTGTCTGTGCGCTGGAGACATTGAAGCAGATGGTAATGGAGCTATGCCATGTATAAGGTTTGCACATGCAAGTTTCTAAACAGAGACAAATCGGTTGAAAATGGAAGTACATGTTAACTGTGGCAGCTTGAATGGAACCATATCAGAACCTCTCTCTGGTGTTTGCAGAAAACACTGCTCTTACTCTCAGTCTGAGAGTCCAGAAAAATCTCAGAATACCTGTGAAACCCCACAATCAGGATCAGGAGTTCAGTACAAGGTGAAATTATGTCGTAATCCTAAATTCAGTCCCTGCTATGACTTGGTATTATCTATCAAATGGCTCTTAAACGTTCTTAAGGATGTGAAAGCTAGTAGGAACAACTTTTTTGAAATGAAATTGCTCCAAGTTTGTTTTCACCCTTAGAGAACAGTTTGCTCAAAAGTAAGAATCAAGAGTTAATTTTTTTTCACTTTTAATCTTCTTGCATGATAGATTAGGTTTCTAAGAATCTGGAGAAGGATGTGAAGAAAAGCGTTTTGAAAATTCATGTACACTTTATTGTCTGCATTACATTGTTACTGATAAAAAAACCTCATAACACCAAACAGGCATGGGAGATGTGGCTTTCCTTTAAAAAGATTTGTTGACCCATCCATGGGTGATACTCATGTGTGACCAGCTGGCAGAGCTCATTTCACCTCACGTTCTAGGCCAAGTTCAGCAGGAAAGATTTATGTCTTTCAAACACCTACAGTTTGTGATTATATATGAGTGAGCTTAAGTTTTCCAGCACAAGTCCTTCTCTATTAATGCTAATGTGCTTATGTTTAATTGGGAAGGGAATTAAGTAGAAGGAAATAACATGTTATTAAGATATATTTTTCCTTTTGGTCATTTTCTCCTTCCATTGCAGTTTAAAATTAACATGTGATTGTGATACTGGTTGATATTAGCATCACAGTGACATCTGCATTTTGAATGAAGGAATTGGTTGTCTTTCCTGTATTTTCTGGTTCACAGGAGCAGAAACACAGCACAGTTAAAATTTGCTCATGTGTTCAAGTGGGAAGATCTTAGGCAAATGGCTGGCTCATGTTCTGGGAAACCCTGCATACATAGTCTGAAACTTTAGAGGGGAAATGGTAACTGAGTATTTGTTGGGAATGAATCTGATTGGTTTTTATTGAAAGTTATTCTGTAAATGCCTAAGAGAAGGCCTCTCTGCATTGCACATTCTTGGGACAGGGAGATGGGGGAGACCATGCGAGAGGGCAGAGTTGGTGTCATGGTTGTTTGTCCCAGGCAGCGTTTGTATGAGGGTTGCAGTATGTTCACACCTGAGCTTTTACTGTTTGCAGGGGTGATGGCTAGGGGGTCACACCCTGGGACTGAACCTGTATCTAGAATGTAGATGGCTGTGTTATATCTCAGCAGTTGGAGATAAAGGTGGTGGTGGTGATGCTGGAGCTTCCTTTTATGAATAGGAAAATAAAAACAAAAAAGTAAAATTCATAACTGATTAAAGCAAAGCTAAAAGCGAAGAGCCAAATTACAGCATCACTGTTTAAGCAAGACCAACTGACTGGAATAAAAATGTTAGCCCAATATATAATATTATGCTGCATGTGTGTGATGTTTACAACTGTATATTAATAATCTCCAACATCCAGCAAGAAGTTTTATTTTTAAATATTTTTTATATTTTTATTTTAAACACTATAAAATGGAATGTTCAAAATTTACCCCCAAAAGAAAGAAATAGCTTAGTTCCTTGTCCAGATGAGCACAACTTTTCAAATTAGACATTGCAAATGAAAGGTTAGGCCTTGACATACCACGTCAGTCTTTGGCCACAATGGCAGCGCTTTACAGTGACATGAATGGTCCTCTGTGAAGCCACTTGAACGGCACATTTCAGACTGTTCAGTCTCAAATTTCACATAGTTTCATAAGACCAATATAGGAAAAAGTTAACCCTTCCTTAAAAAGCTGCTAATGAAGGAAAGCAAAACTCCAGATGTCATAGCTGCTCAGTATTGAGATCAAGCACAAGTTCCTTTTACTTTTTTTTGGTGTTTGGTCATGACAGCTTACATTCTCTTTCTGATAAAAACAGGCTAGTCTGGAGCGTCTGTGTACAGTTATGCATCCTGAAAGGGATAATGTCAGGACTCTAATTAAGCAGAAATACAAGCAACTGTATTCTCAGAGAGGATACTCATTAAGTTTTGATTAAGAGATAAAGGTGCTCCTTCAAGGAGGTTAAATACTAGAAATATCACAGGCATTTTCTGCTTTGCTGTATATTATGACAGCAGTCTAAACTGTAAATTAGTATCCCTTTTAAAAGCTGATGCTTGTTTTCCATAGTAATAGCTCCATTCATGGGCAGCACTGTGGATGTCAGAATATTTCCCTTGGGAACTGCATGTTCTTACTACAGCTATTTTGTTTAAGCAATAACTTCCAGGCATATTGGAAGTACGAAGTAGCAACCATGTATTGCATGCTGAGTATATATAGAGGACGTGCATCAAGATGTTTATTCAAAGCACTGCAGGGCCCTTTTCCTGCTGAGGTTTATATTGTGCTTAGAAGCAGCTGAATTTTTACTGAAAGTTTTGTGAAAGAGTTTATAGCAATGTGCTTGTATATGGCAATGCTGCAGAATTTCCACATTAAAGAACTCTGAAAAAATACAGGATTGGATGTATGCTACAAAGGAAATAATGTGTTTAATTAATATATCTACTGTCTTGGCTGCATTACTTTTTAATGGCTGTAGGTTTGTGTATTCTGTGAATAAACAGGTTGTCCAGATGGTGCTTAAATGATACTTGAAACTCATTTTCTTAAGAATATCTAAGTAGTCACCAAAGGAGACGCTATTCTAAAATGAACTAATTTGTTTGCTGCAAGGTAGCTACACGTCCTTATACTCTCATGGCTTGAGTTAGTTCAGTATCTAAAAGTGGGCAAGGAGGAAGGGAGATGATTCCCACTGTAACTCCAGCACTGTATATTTTGGTCCTGTTTTTAAAAAACAGTCTTTATTTCTAATGGTTTCCTTTACTGCCAGCCTGACAAAGTATGGGTCATGTCCCTTCTTGAAGTGGTTAGTGCTGCATGCACACTGACTGTTATGAGCAATCAAAATGACAGATCATTTGCATACATGTTAATTTGAATACCTCTGGGGAATGTTTTGACATTTTCTTAATGGGCAGACAAAGTATTCTTTCTTTATGTCACTTGTGAAGGTAAAGAAAGCAGTTTTCACTTCTGAATTGAATGGAACCTGCCTCTTCTGTTCCTTAACAAAACCTTAAAACAGAGCCCTCATAACCTAGATCTGACTACAACTGATGCCCGTAGCCTTGTTCATAGCATGATTATGCTGTGACTAACTGAACTGTAACTAATGGCAGAAAATCCCCAGGGTGTAAATTCCCATCCAGCATGAAGGGATTATAGCCTTACCCTTAGTGGTGAAATGATCTTACCAGAGTTCACAGCCTTTAAAACTATGTGGTGCCTAGCAGCAAATCTGTTTAATACAGGTAATGTTTTTGCATTTTTGTTTTATTACTTTGCATACTTTTAATAGAAACATCATCATTCTCAGCCCATGTTGAGGAAGATTTTATTGAATTGCTCAGTGTTAAATAAAATTTGTGAATGAGTATTAGAGTTTTTAACATACATACAAAGTAAGAAATTCAGGAAGCTAAAATCAGTAGGTAATTAGGTTTTTTTGGTTTTTTTTTTTATAAAATGACTGACAAATGTAGATGAAAGGGACTAGTAAATGCTTTTTTTTCTACAGCTGAGTCTCTTAATATTCTTAGAAAGTAAATGCATCTGGGCAACATCTCAGGGTGGAGTTAGAAATGATAGTCCACATACTTCTCTGTCTCTCTTGCCAGCATAAAAGTCTGCCTCATCAGTGCTTTGTTTCCCTTGTTTTTCTTTTCAGCTGATAGCTGTCTCCTGGGTGCATTGTCTCTTAACTCCACACAAGCAACATTTACTGAAATGTCGTGCCTAATTGTAAGTGATAGTGCTGAATGCATGATAAATGAAGAATACAAAGGAGTTTTCTTCAACCTGTTTCAGCTGCACAGAATAGTTTAAGATGCAACCTACATTTTACAGGTTTGAACTGAGATTAAAGGGCATTTCTTCATGTAGATAAATACGCATATCCATTTTTATTCTGTTGACAGCAGAGTTGTCACGGACTGGGGTACATTTGATTATGTCTGGATGCAGTTTTGGACATTCCAGTATTCAGTCTGGGAACATCACCAAAGTGATAAAGAAAAAAAAAAAATCATTAAAAAATACTGTGCACATCTTTACTCACTTCTTTAAAGAAACAGGATAAAACCCTGGTTCTGATGAGGTCAATAGGAATCTCTTGAAAAAATATCCAACCATGCAAAGATTTCACCATAGTCTATTTTTCAGAGGCTTACTTGAGAAATGTCTGTTCAACTATTGTTCTTAACGGCCGTCATACTCTCTCTCCCCCTTCATCCCTGTCTGACAAGAGGATGGGTCCTGAAAGGCTGGAATAATGCCAGAATGCTTGCCTGTCCAAACAGCTGGGAATTGTACCATTTTCTGTCCCAGTATTACTAGTTACTACTGATTTTATTACTGAAGACTGTGGCTTTCCTTTGGAGTGTGAGGATATGCTTAAGTCTCTAAGGTTTAATTCATAAGCTTAAGCAGAGATTTCAGTAACTCATCTAGCAGACACTGGATGGAGCCCTACTCTCTGAGCATACCCATTTCAGCTACAACTGATGTGGAAGCACATCAGTGATGAAGAGCCGCCCCAATGAATCCTTCAGGCGTTTTCTCAAGAAACATTGAATCCAAAAATAGCACATGGAAAAGCAGATGTGTCTCCATGTCCAAAGCACATACATTATGCCCACCACAGGAAGGACAGGGCTTTCCTATGGGACCTGTTTGGTAGAGACATAGAGTCTGTGACTGGGGGAAATGGCTGAAATGAAAGGGAATGATAAAAATAAGTTCATTCCAAAAACCAGTCAATCTGGGTTTGATTGCTTGTTCCTGCGCTGGAGAGTGGAGCTCCTCTGAAGCTGAATGCATAGGAAAGAGGACTGAGAGCCAGCAGCTGAAGCCCCTAGGCACAATGACAACATGTTTTTGGAAAGTTCTGGATGAAATCTTTTGTTTCTTTATTATTCTGTGGTTGTGTGCCTATGCTGGAAATGCAGTTTTGCTTCATCAACTACCCTTGTCTATTTATAGATTTTTTTTAAAATTGAAATCATAGAGTATCTTTGCCAGTGCTTATTACACAGAAATAAAGTCAGGAAAAAGCCGTTTAAAACTGCAAACATTTTCATGCCTTTCATTAGTATATTGAGGGTTTAATTCTTAGAAAGAAAAAAAAATTGCACTGGAGCACAAATGTAATGTTTCCTTCTTAAAATATAAATAAAGGTATTTTTTGAATAATCCAAATTTCCCTTTTCTCGTCTTACTCTTCCCTCAGGCAGTCAGTGGTAGCATCTGTCTTCGGTAAGAACAGATTATAGGTCCGTCAGCACATCAGGGCTTTAGCTAGCACTCCCCTTCCTTAGCTAAAGAAGATCAAACTCTTCAACTGGCTGATTCATTTTCATTGGCTTGAGAAATGGTAGATTGTTCTTATTAGGCCCTGGTAATTTTAAAAGTAGCCTAGTGTGGTTAGTGCTTGTTTTGCTGATAGATTGGCTGAACATTTTAGGGCTTGTTCTGCTCTCATTGATTACTAGCACTTTTAATTTGTTCAGACGCTTAACATGTAACTGCTTGGTTACATTAATACCTATTTCTGTTATAGCTGAAACACTGACAACCCATTTTATTGAAGACTGTCCTCTTACTACCTGGAAATGCATTCAGATTTTCTTTCAGATTATGTTGCAGATTCAAGAGATTATACACACATAATGGAATGTTACGGGCTGGGTCCCGTTCTGAAGAGGAGTGTCTGTAAGTTATTTTCCAGTGTATTTGGAGAAGAGAAGTCTCATCTGCCCTAGTAACATCCTCTCTTGAAGCACAGAGCTTTGTGGAGACTCTGTAAGTAGCAGGTGCAGACAGGAGTGTCTACATCATGGCCAAGGAGGTAGGGGGCAAGTGTAAGTCTGGAGAAGAGCACCTGCTTTGCCTACTACCCTTTGTGTTCTCTGTCTCATCAGAATTCAGCTGATAGAGAGGGAATGTAGCCACTCCAGCACTACCAACTGCTATAATTTCAGTGTTGAAGCCAGGTTCATGGAACAGCCTCTCCTTTACTGAGGGGTTCTCTCCAAGATGTTAATCTATTGAAAACTCCATAAAGATGATTTTAATAGAAAGCACAGAAGTAAGAAGGCATAACCTCAGTGCAGATGGTCATCACCTTCACCAAATTACAATTCACACCCAGTTTGCCTTCACAAAGACATATTTGCCTCTTGCTTGCTTAGCTTTGGACCCAAGCTTCATGCTTTGCCTATCTTGGTGACCTCACAGCATTGTGAAAAATGTAGTCATGTGCATAGGCACAACAGTGTCAGCCAGTTCCAGAGCTTTGTGCTATTCTTTTGTATTCTGTGCATGTGTGAAGTTGAGTTGCTTATATCTTACGGACTGTAAAAATGGCTGACAAATGTTTGCTTAAACTTCAGAGCCAGGGTTCTTTAAGTTAAACTATTACAGTTCACAAGGAGTTTTAAAAGCTTTTGAGCAAAAGATCACCTCATCTGTGTATAGCTTCACTTCATGGTAATTACAGTTCTGCTGTCTTTTAAACTAGTTACTTCAGTTTTATCAGTGCAACTTGCTTTTGATGCAGTGTGAAGTACCCCCCTCAAATCAGTTTTGCACCCATTGTCATCACTGACTGAAAAGCATCTCTTAGAATTGCTGGTACTTACATATGTCTTCTTGAGTTTTAGTTTTGCTGGATAGCCCAAAACTATCAGGTTGACTACCTGCTGATATGACAGCTGACAGCTTCTGGCTGCTGGAGGCTTTAAAACCCGTCTCATTTTTATTCAGGCTGGATTTATTGCAGTCAGAGTGCTAAGGTGTAATTTACAGGAGTGAGATCCTGGCTGCATTGAATTCAGTGTCTTTTCTATTTGATGGTAAAAGCCTCACAGTCTTAAAAGGGTTAAGAATTTACTGCCAACTCCCCATATAAGTTTTCCAGATTAACCTCAAGTTTAGGGAGGTCTTTAATATGTGTTCTCTAATAATTGCAAAGTTACGAAAAATTTTTGGGGTTAGACTGTTGTGTATGTTATTACTGTTAGTGGAGGGCTTAGGAGATGTACCTTCAGTTTGTAAGAGCAAATGAAACTACGATGCTGATGAGGCTGCTCGCTGCAACCACTGTTCATGTTAAATCATGCCCACCGAATGAATCATGTCTGATTTTCATGTTGCTTAGAAAACAGGAACACATCTTTCTGTGGGCTTGATCTTTTCTGAGTTGGATGAAGGCAGTGGGAAACCAGCTAAGTTGTGGTGAGATTGGAAATGGGATTGCATGTTCTGATATGAATTTTTTCATGTATTTGGTCAATGGGAGATTCAGCAAAACTGTGGCACAGTGCTTGCTGCTGAGTTTTCCAGCAGAAAGCAGGTGAGTTTGCTGTGACCTTCCCAACCTTCTGGCCCTGAGCCCTTCTCCCCAGAGCACAGCCTGGGAGCTACTATCAGAACTGGGAACACAAGTCTGAGCTGCACCTTTCAGGACTGCATCGTAGTGAGGAATCTGTGAGGGACATACCTGAAACTGCATCTCTGTTCATAGTAAGCTCTGGAAGCAATCCATCACATCTAGAATTTAAAAGAAAGCTCACCTATATATATGCCCTCCAACTGCTGCACAGTGCTCTGTGCTGATGGCACATACAGGAAAGAGGGACATAAGTGCATAAAAGCTGTTAAAGATTTCTGAGTACTGAAAACCATTACTTACCTCTTCACATTATCTCCCTCCTCCTCATTTTCTGTGCCTTGCAGAATTTCTTTTTGTTAGCAGTGTCCCTGTACAGCCCAAATATGAAAGCAGTTTAGAAAACAGTTACTAGATTAATAAATATTCCTACAGGTATTTTTAAGTGTTATTTGTTTAGCTATAAATAAAACAAGTGGAAGAAGTGGGAATAAACAGATATTTGTTTATGTGAATGGTCTTACATAAAATAATGTGTGGAGCTGTAGAAACCAACTGCTGTGTATGTAAGGCCAGTAATAATCATAACAATTAACAAATCAAAAGGCTGTCTTTTTCCTTCACTGAAAAAGATTAACACCAACCAACAAATGCTTCAGTAGTAGCTGTGCCAGTTGTTCATCCTCAAGAGCAATATTATTTCCTCTAAAGCCAAATTGAAAAAGCTTTCTAAGTTTTCTCATTGCCTTTCTGGCTTTGCATTTGACTATCAACTAAGTTTAGGTTTTGTTGGTTTTTTTTAATATATTGACATTAACTAATTCAAACATTATTGGACAAGACAGTATTTAACTTGTCTTTCAGCATGTCATACAATCATAGAATCATAAAATAGTTAGGGTTAGAAAGGATCTTAAGATCATCTAGTTCCAACCCCCCCTGCTATGGGCAGGGACACCTCCCACTAAACCATGCCACCCAAGGCGATGTCCA
>JASSUY010017089.1:19044-35542 GCA_032466535.1 Forpus xanthops
GGCATGGTTTAGTGGGAGGTGTCCCTGCCCATAGCAGGGGGGGTTGGAACTAGATGATCTTAAGGTCCTTTCCAACCTTAACTATTCTATGATTCTATATACCAGTGCATGTCTGCAAAGGACAATGTAAACAGATAATGGGCTGTGCCAGCCATCCTGTCCCGTAGCTGTGACTTGTGCTGGCTGGCCCCAAGCAGGTAAGAGGCAGAAGCGCTTGGGAGATAGCTTGAGGACTACATGCTGCCTTTTCTTATCTTATTTGTGAGCCAATGGCTATAAATTTTTGGTCTAACGGTGCAACACTTTTGGTGAACCAGCAGCACAGCCACATGAACCTGATAAGTTCATACAATGTTTTCTGTAATGATGGTACTTAAACCAGGTGCAGAGCAGCTACCATGGCTCCACTGACTGAGAAGAGCCAGCTGTCTACAGTTTAGGAACTGTTGATTTAGAAAAATTATTAAACCATTAAATAGTAGGTTGGTATTTCCTAAGTTAGTTTTTGTTAAGAAGGGTAACAAGATACCAGTAGTTAAGCAAACATTTTCTTTTTAAGTCCTATCTTTCAGGTCTGTCTATTCTTGGCTTCAATGGCTTCCTTTGGCAGTGAGTTTGTGAATTACAGGCTGATGTAAAAGTCTTTCCTTTATGAAATCTTGATCGTCCACATTTTTATTACCTGAAGAACTAATTGTCTCTGTGTATTCAACTCTGCTTCACCTCGCAGCATTTTTTTTTTTTTTAAGCAACTCTTCCTAACTGAATTATGTACTTTCTTTCATGTCTCTCATCTGTGCTTAGGAATATCAAATCCAGTTAAAACTTACTAGTAAGTATTTGTACATTACTGTTGCTAATACTTTACATAAAGCAGATTAGTTATAACTTGAGGGATAAATATATTGAATGCAGACTGTCAATACTATTGGTGAAATAAATGTTGTTGTTAAACTCATATTACCATGTACTGAAGAAATTCTTCTGAGTGGTTACCATATTTGATGAATTACCACCCTGATGCTTTGCATTTAGAGAGGTGATATACCATATTCAGGGAACACTAAAGGTAATTGAAATATATTTCTCAGATATTAGAGTAAGAATGAAAGCTTCTGATGCACTGTCCTACCTTTTTGGAGAGTAGCCAAGCATTATATTTAAAACATCTTTTTCTTCTGTGGACCATTCAATTACTATGCCAGTTATTGCAAGGGTAAGAATAAGCAAAATTTTTCAAAATTAGTAGAAGAATAAGGAGCTAAATTAAACTATAACTGAATTTAAAATAAATGCAAGGTGAGCCACCAAAAATGGAGAATGAACAAAGATGTAGTCATTCCATGTGGACATTTGCAATCCAGCAGGGATTTTAAATCTGTCAGAAGAGGATTAGTGTAAAACAGCTTGACTCTTAGAAATTAAGTTCAGCATAGTGTAGTCGTTGTTGATCAAATACACATTTTCCAGTAAAACCATCTGCAATGTGATTTGTATCTTGCCTGACCAGAATATAATGAGAATGCATTGGTGTGTTGCAGTAACTGAGTTTCTGTGCTACTGTTGATAACTTAAGTGATTCTTTTCATAAAATCAGAAAATAATCAAAGTGCTGCCTGTGTAGAAAGTGGGAATATTTGGAGAAAGTTGAACTGTCTCAGACATGTGTATTTGAAAGGGAGGGAGGCAAAGCAACACTTTGAATTACTGAAGGATGGATAGCCATAGTATGGCAGTTATCCAGCTCATGGAAGGAAAGACAAACACAGCGTTCACAAATGCCACCTGGTTGGCCTTTGCAGATAATACCTTGCAAACCTGTAAAACGTGGCCACTCCAGCACTGCCTTTGCCATTAACAGATTCAAGTAAATGTCTGAGGACATCTTTGCAGTTCTGAATTGAACAGCTGCACTGTTATTAGAAGATTCATAAAACCTACAAAAGACCTCATGAATTTCTAAAGACTCTGAAATGAGGAGTGTGCAGAATAACATCTGTTCATGTTTCCTAAGGTCTATTGTTGCATCTGCCCTGACAAAGACTTCCAAAGAATCCGCATTGTATGTTTTCTAAACACTTCATGAGACATCATTTCTAACAGCTTATTTGAATATCCAGGAATATCCTTTCACATGAATTCCCTCTGCAATCAAACAGGAATCAAGAGGAAAATCTGTTCTTATTTTAATACTTGAAAAAGAAATCTGCTGAAAATCAAACAATTGGAGTTGCCGGAGGCATTGATAAAATGGTGGGAGCTAAGCGACTACTCTCTTTCTATGATTTTCCTTTGCTGTTACATGAAGCTTTTTTAAGTTTGCTCCCACTAGTGACTGGAGGGAGGGAGCATACACTGAATTTTCAATGCCTATAAAATCTTACAGGCTTCAACAGCACTAAAATTTTTGAATTATGTTAACAGGAGCAAAGAAGTTACAGGGAAACGTATCATCTCTTTTTTCCTCTTCAGAATACTTCAGACAGTAGCAGAGACAATTATGGCAATACTAAAATTATTGATTTAACTTCTGAACAAGTTTTGGTTCTTCATCCTTCTCAAAGTGTTATAAAGGTCAGAGTGTTATTTTGTAAAATGGAAGATTTTTTTTCTGAGAAGCACTGCTGTAAGATAAGCTTTATAACATCTCTGAGCTGTATGGGGATTGTGTAGTTAAAATGAAAGTACCTCTGCTACTAGAAAAAAGCCCGTTGCAGCACATTTGTTTAAATAGAGTGCCAAAGGGAAACTTCCCCTTGAACAACATCACAGTCTGAAGGACATTCTCAGTTATGGGCAGTTGATTCTGCAGGTGAGTGCTCTCACAGGAGCTCCCCTCTGCTCTTCTGTCTCACTCTTTCTAGTCCAGTTCCCACCTTGTTTACTCTGCTACAGAACTGGCACAGAGGAGTTGCAGTAGCCGGAGCAGTTTGATTTGGGCCCTGTGGGTGCTTTTGCTACATTGCCTTTTCTTCCTCCATTCTGTCACCAAGGTTAATGAACAAACAAATGCTTTGTTTAATGTTAGACCAAATGATCATGAGATTTAAAATGTTCACTCACTCCTCTGTGATTCAGTATTACCTTGCAGGTACGTCAGGTGTGCTTGCCAAGGTACTGGCAAGTTCCTGTTGATTAACATTTTCTAATTGTTTTGTGATCTTTTCTCCTCTGTCTTTCTCTCTCCATACTCAAGCCAGTGTGTTTAATTTTTTTTTTTTTTTTTTTTTTTTCTTGTAATTCATATTAATTATTGTAGGCAGTGGTGCTGAAAATTTATGGGCTGTGCTGCCCTCCTCCAAGAACCTGGTTTCCCAGGTCAGAATGGTGGGTGCTCCATTTGGGGTTGGCACCTCTGACCTCCTCCAGTTTAGAGGGCCAATATGGCACACTGCCTGCTCCTTTACATTGCTTGCCATGAAAGGATAAGAGCAATGTGTTGTCTTCATGTTAAGTGAGGCTTTTATTCTCCTCAGAGCCACTAATATTGGATATTGGGATGTGAGAAATTCAGCTTGTACTTGGGAACTGCAGATTTAGTCAGTACATACTATCCTAGTGTTTAGCAGTGCTGCTTCTAAACCAAAACCCTCTGACTTTCGAGTACTGCCAGGAGTTTGTGGAAGAGCCAAGAGTAATTTCTGTTCCAGCTGACACTGGAGCAGTGCTGCAGTGGGGAATATCATCATCCCATACTCCACTTCGATTAGAGTGTTATATAATTTCAAACATGATAAAGTGATAATTTTAATGTCCGTATTAATAATAATGTTTCAGTGTTCCTTTCTGAATATACATAAGTATTATTTCAGTATTGTCTCTAAGTTATGCAACAAGCCTTTTTGTCACTTGGAATAATTAGTAATTGAAAAATCTTCCCCATCTGTTCATAATCAAAAGCATCTGTTCAACATCTGCCAGAAAGAAAAAAAAAAAGTCTTTGGTGGAAGAGAATCTGTGGATTAGGGAAAACAGCCTCAGTTCAGAGGCCAGAAATCATTGAGTGAACCTGCATAATCTTAATTTTCAGATTTTGAAAGAATGTACTCCCAGACAGAGATAGTTACCTAAGGGAAGAGGGAGGGCTGCTGAGCTCCACCTCTGTCTTGGTACACAAAGTTCTCCTTTCCAGCCGTTGTCTAACTCTGCCTGAAATTAATTTATTCTTATAACAGCATTAATAAGAATCACACATTCAACCTCAAAGGACGTCACTTCAGATATTGACCTGTGCTTTTTAAAGCAGTTTTTTTATAGTTGTATGCCAAGTCAGGTCTGTTAAGGTCTTTGCTGTGGGCCTTAACCAAAGCCTTTAAAGTCATTGATCCCTTTGGAAGGTGAGCATCTACATCCGTAGTTACTCTCTTTGTCCACCACAAGATGAGGTTAGTTCATATTCCTCCAAAACTTTTATAGTGTTGTAGATAGCATGCCTTTTTAATCTAACATCCACTCTGTTCTCTTTGACTTTTTTGTTCCTTTCGAAGCAATAACAAAATTACACATTGATTCTAGATAAAGGCTTTTTACTATTGATATAATCCCAGTCTGTAACAGACTCAGAACAGCACATCTCTTAAAATATCAGTGTTTTTACCATGAACCATATATATGAAATGCTTTTTCTGAGAAAGATAATATCTGAGCTGAACTGCAGTTTTCAGTACTTGTAAATCAATAAGTGGAATAAAAAAAAAAAAAAGTTGCTATCTTTGTTATGTTTCCAGAGTCTTTCAACATAACAGCAATATAAATCAAAATTTGGAACATTATTTTCTGGTCCCCTGTAAATCCCTTTTAAAGCCCCTGCACACGCTGACTGCCAGAGAAGCACAGGAAGACAGTGAAGCTAAGCTCTCCCGCAGGGTTTGTGTTATCTTATATCAAACCCAAATCACAGCGGGAATCTCCCCTTTATTTCCCTATGTCTTTGCACATACATTACTACATGATGCTTTTCTGAGCAAATCTGACTTAACAGGTAGCAGGAGCACACTGATAAGCAGCCCAGAGTAACTACAGTATCATCCTCCTCTGATTTGGTTTGAGAGCAGTTCTCTGAAATGCCAATCTCACTGATGTGAAAGCATGGAAATTTACGTTCTGCTGGGTGCAGAACTAAGCTAATTCAGTTCTTTAGTGGACACTCCATAAAGCAGTGGAAGCTCCTACATGACAGCAGAGCTAAGCAGTATTTAAACATAGGCTTCCAAACATTGCCTTTAATAAATTATAAAGATTTTTATTAAAATGATTTTTTTTCCCCTTTTTTTCAAATCTAGTATATTTACATTTGATTTCATCCTTTCATAATGCAGAATCTTCTATTTTGTCTTCCGTTGGCTTGCATATGTGAAGGCCTAAAATAGTATTCTATTCTACCCTATCTTATCATTTGCACACTATTCCTCAATGACTTTCAAAAATCAGGAAGTTTGCATATTAAACACCAACGATCCATGATAATGACTAGGTCAGTTTCAAGGATAAAGACAGATTGGTACTTGGAAGTCTGTAACTCATTATGTTTGTATAAAATTTCAGATTGATCTAGAAAGATCTCTTCAACTGAAAATTTCATTTTCCCAGGTCAAAAATACTCAAAAAGAAAACTTAAACATTTCTAATAGCCTTGACCAATGCTTTGGTGGTAGAAGGTATAGTGAGATTCGCAGAGGAGACTGGACCACATTCTTTATGAAAAGGGTTTTTCCTTTTGCAAAGCAAATTAAGCAGATGTTGCAGGATTACAGTATTCTATATTTTTCTTTTTAGTAGACTCTATGAACTTGATATTGTTTTTATCCAAACAACAATCTATTGCGTATTAAATATGTATCTTTAAAATACATTATTAAACATTGTTATAATATGTAACTGCTGATATAATACTGTTTGATTTATTAAATATACTATAGTATATGAGGTTAAATTAAAATTAAATTGCATATATTTTTATTTACATGTGTGTATTTAAAATATATGTATATTTCTCTATGTTGACCTGCTTCAATGCTGTTGCCTGGTTGTGCACTGCTCCAAAGGCAAGCAGATAAAGTTTCTGCCATGTATTCTTCAGTGTTGCTGGAAAGTTGCATTCAAATAATAGCAGTGAGACATGGGTAGGAAGGCAAATCCACAAGAGCTTTGCTTTCCCTTGTTATTGGCAATTTTACAAGCTTTAGTTAAAGAAGAGTGGAATTCAGCCGTGGGAAACAGTTTTCCTGTCTATTCCAATAGTTTCTCAGAAAACTCCATTCTGGGAACTAGCTTACTGGAGTTTGGAAGACAACTCACAGACCAAGCAGGCCGAGGTGAAAGAATGAGTGGAGCACTGAGTGACAGCATACTGTAAATTGGGAAGGATTTTTGTTTATTATTACTGCTTTATTTGAAATGTACATTAGCTCCATTGGTTCCAAGATACCTTTCAAATAGCTGGGTACTTCTGTCACTATCTGATGGTCCCAGAATATTCATTTTCTTTGCATAAATGCATTAACGATGATTTACGAGAAGAAGGATGGGAAGACAGTGCATGAATACTTAAAAGGAAACCTGTATGAATATGGGCAGCACTTCCTTTTGCTGTTACAGCAGCTGGTGCCCTGTGAGGCTGTGTATGTAGAGCAGACAGAGGCAGGGCAAACCCCACGGAGGGATTACTCTGCCTGAATCCAGAGGAAGTGCAGTGGTACCATTCCCATTTTGTAGGAGTGTTGCCTGGTGCTACCAGTTAACTCAGACAAACCCTAAGTGCAGACACATCACAGGAATTCCTTGTAAGCTAATACAGTTTTCTTTCTTTAAACCATGTGCAACTTGAGACAGGTCTATTCCAAGAGAAGAGTTTTGCAACAGGTGTCCACTTATTTCAATGTTTTATTAGTACATCCTGTAACAGCAAATACTTGAAAGCATGTTTTACTGCTAGTGAAGGGTGAAGCCAAAGGGTACTTCGTGGTGGCATGCAGTAGCTTCACTGCCCTTAGTGCCATAGAGAGACAGCAACCCTGAAAAGAGATTTCCTAGTTGTTTCCCTCACAGACTTCAGTAAATATCCAAGGATTTCCCAAAGCTCAGAGCTCAGACTCTTCCAAAGTCAGAGGCCAGCTGGCATCCTGGCCACTGGGCTAGCTGGTCAGGGAGCCAGGAGCGTGAGCTGATCTGGCAGGATGTGGGCTGTGGCCTTGCTCCAGTCCACATAGCTGTCACCATGGAAAATACCAGGATTCTGGCAGATGAGCAAGCCTTTCAGAAGGTAGGTTTGGAAGAAACAAAATAAATGCTTGCCCAGAATGCAGTGTTTGGAATATTTATTATGAATTCAGCTCATGATGCATAAGGATTTACTTGACAAGATATGCATGACTTTGACTTGAAAAGATGGAGTACTTGATGTGATACTTGAAGAAGTACTAAAGTAAATCATCTAATATAAGCAGATTTACAGGGTAAGGTTTGTCAAGAATTTAATTTTACAAATCAGCTACTCCTGGCCAGTGCTCCTGCTGATCCCAAATCCCCTTGGTTCCAGATTTTGTTCTGAACTTGAGATAGGGACAAGTTTTCAAACGCCATCAAATACATACTGTTCTAATGCTAGGTACTAAATTCACATGCATTTTATATTGTTTCACTTTTTACATGTAAACCAAACAAATAATATTGACCATTTTTAGGAACAGTATTTGAATATTCATCCAAACACATAAACGTAGCAGAACTTTGCAGGTGGGTGTGGAACTATAATATCCTGGGATGTGTTAGCATAGATTCTGCAATGCTGGAGCTGAAGAGAGCATCCAGGAAACAGTATTGCTGAGCCCACAGGAGGGTTGCCCCATCTGGACTGCAGGCAATAGCTCCCTGCTTCCTCCTACACACCCCTGCCCTGCCCTCGTGCTCCTCTGGGCCCAGCCTGTGCCCCACATGGAGAGGGTAGTAGGTGCGGAATGGAGCACAAGGTGGGTCCCCAGCCACTGCTGCCTCCTTAAAGCATCTTTCTGCCTGCTTTGTTTTGCCTCAGCTGCAGCAGGGAGTCTGTCAGTGACATCTGAGGTCTGACATAAATTGCCCTTATAGATGTTAACCTGATCAATTATTCTGTAATTCTCTTTAATAAATTCTCATTTTGCATTAAATTGGGATGTTGGTTTATATCATAATCCTGTATGTAGTATCCGTGAAGCCAGAAGTTTATCTGTAAGAGAATATTTTCTTGTCAGTTAATGTAAAGGACAACTGCTGAGTTCTGTTAGCTCAGCCAGTAACAAGGAGTTCATATAGTTTTGTATTGCTGTTCTCTCTCCTCTTCTCTTGGATGATGATACTGACTGCATTTAATATGTGCAGGACAAGAGGTGTAGTAAAAAGCTGTTTTCCACAGCCATTCTTTTGTCTGGTGCAATGTGAGAACTGTGCTGTTTTGTGCCCTCAGAGATTATTTAGTCCTGCCAACATTTATGTTTCTTTTCATCCCTCTGTTATACTCATAAATGCTTTTGTTACAGCTGAAATCAAAACAGTAAGGTGACACATATGTCTGAATGTTTTCGCTCATTCACATTCTCTTTTGAGCTACTCAGTAGAAAATAGAGTCAGCCCTAAGAAACAGGAGTCCCTTTTGCCAGCCTACAGATTGACAAAGTTGTGCCTTTAATCCCTTAATCAATGACAGAGCCAAATGCACAGAAGCATTAGTGGAGTAAAAGCTTTGGTAGTGTGGAATACATTAGAATGCTGCCCTGAGGTCAAAGACAGGTGACTGTTCCATGGCAGGCAAACACAGGCCAAGCTCCCAGGGAGAGAATCCAAATGAACCATCTACAGCTCCATGTTATTATCACTTGCAAACAGTGGAAACAGTGACATGAGATGAAAGAAGGTCCTTTGAATGGTGTTTATTGATGCAATTTCAGATTTTTGTTTGAATGTGTATATATTGAACTGCTCAAGTAACACTGAAAAGCAATTATCAAGAAATTACAGGAACTAATTTGCCCTTTCAAAATTTGGTTGTATGTTTTGTGTTATCCTGAACTCAATGAAATCATAATTAGGTTTCACTGCAGCATAAATGTTAGTGAAATCTGCTGTCCAAGTCAATCAGTTTTATGAAGAAATTGATCTAATTGAGTTCCTCCTCTTAATGAACTTCTTCATTAGCTTCTGGCTTCTATCTCCTAGTCTGTACTGGTCAGACAGTAGCTTCAGCAACACTTTTGATAGTTCTTTGGTGGCTTTGTCAATGCATCCTTGTGTGAAGAAGAGATGAAAGGTATCTTGTTATGGGGAGCTGTGTCCCGTGGCCGTAGATGAGAACATGGGCTTTTAAATGTGGGAGATCTGCTGATGAATTTTGACTCAGAATACAAATAGCACAAAATGAGGAGGGGCCTGAGCCTAGCACCATTGCTGATGGTAGTGTGGCGTTTACCTTTCACAGTTCTACCCTATATTTGACAGCACGTTGACAAAATGTTTAACTACATGGCAGTTAAAGAGCAGCAAAGAGTTTATAGTATAATCTTTTGGTGTAGATATCAAATAATTTTGATGAGAAATTTGTTTTCTGCACTAGTTCCTTTTAAGTTTGCCAGGATTTGCTGCACCAGTTGTCTGAAGAGCAGTGACACAAGAGTTTTGGGGGGCAGATGCAAACACAAGAGTGTTGTCAAGATTCAAATGCTACAAATTATACAGGTTTGTGAATCCTTTTGGGATGAAGTGAGACGCAGAATCCATATTGCATTATATTGGTTTTTATGTAAAGCTGTAGGATAAATTGGGATTTGTAATATATTTGTTGATCAAATTATTATTTGATAAAATATAATTTAAGATATAAGAAAATGTGAAGTGCTCAGGTGTAGCTCAATTTTTCTGATAATTCCCTAGCTTTTCATTATTCGTATTGAAGTTCCTTTAACACCGTAGTACCTTTGGTTCTGGTATTAATTATTCAGTTGCTTCTCCAATAGAGCAGACAAGTGCAAAGGCAGTCTTTTGCTTAGAAGATGCTTATTTAGGTGATGACTCTGTATGCCGCAGTTAAGCATGCAGTAAATAATACTGTAGCATCTTACCATAGCTTTTTATATGAGTCAGCAAGTGCATAGACAGGAGGGGGTTTGTCCTTATTGCTTTTTTTCTTTAGCCCATAATTAGTATCAATTTTCTTTTCAAGTGCTTTGATTATGGATGTTTCTTGTTAGAGCTTTGGTTTCCAAGATACCATTCTTCCTTGCTGAAAGGCAACATACTTTTTCTGACTAAATCTTGACTTTCCATCAGTTATGCTGTGAATTTCCCCTGATGATATGGGGGAAAACAGATTTTATTTCCATTTTGATGACAAAATTCCCTTATATGCAATGGTTAATGACTGAGATCCCAACTTGATCTAAAGTCTGATGAAATCTATGATCATCTTTCATTGTCTTTGGATTGGGCTGTAAGAGCATGATCCTGCCTGCTGAAGTTAGTAGGAATTGTGTCTTTGATTTCACTGAACACTGGAAAAGACATTTAATAAAGAGTACATTTAATAGCAGTTGTCTGTTTCTCTGTTAAAATGAGCTACTTGCAAAATCTTTGCTTCCTGGGTATATAATTTTGTATGTGTTGTAATGAAGTCAGACAGTGAAGTCTTCAGAAAATACAGTGGGCTTCTCATTTGCTTCTGTTCAGTTACCAACATGATAGTAATCATTATTCCATATATTGTTGTCATAAAGCCTCATGTATCAATTATCAAATAGGTAGCATGAAGTTCTGTCCAAATGCACTGTAATAAAAATATTCAGGAGTAGAGTTGCATTTCATCATGATGTTATGTTTAAACATCCTCCCAGGAGCCATCCCATCTTACGTGGTGCATCACACCCTTGTATGGGCCTGTTTGTTCATTCACTTTAAACCTGATCCATCATCTGCAGTCATGAATGCTTCAAATAGGTTGCTGCACAGCTGTGAAATGACTCTCTGCTAGTAGCCCCTGGGACAGACTATGACCATGTCACTCTGCAGTCTACAAATCCCACTGCTTATTCCTCATGGACATTGAAACCCTACTGAAGAATCATTTAAAAATATTTAATTGGCAATTTGAATCTAGGATTAATGTTAAATTGATGACCAATGCAGTTTTTTCTTTTCCCTTTCCTGTTCTGAAAGAAGCATCTCCTTGCCTTTTTTTTTTTTTTTGCAGGGAGGAGGGCCTACAGCTACAGCACCTTTTCTACCACAGGGTCACATTATACTTCCTTGTTAACACCTCTCTTGGTCTTATCAAATCTCCACAGTTAACATAACAAATAGAGTCATCTGTGATTGATTTATTGCCCTTCTGTAAATTGGACCTCAGTACCCCTTGAAGTTATAAAGACCCAAAGTACAGCCAGTGTCTCTCTGCTCCACTTCCTTGTTGCTCTTCATTTCTGCAAGGAATAAAGTGCTACATCTGAGTTTCAGCTTTATGCAGTCTCATGATCACTAGTCCACTGGGAGAGAGCACAGACAAAGAGCCCACATGATCTATACCAGCAGAGACAGTACATGACAAACACTTCTGTGTATCTTGTGTTTCTGGGTTTCTCTTGGCAAAATGGAACCCCACAATCTGAATTTTCTATTGCTTGGCTCATATGTGAAAACAGACTACTTTTTCATACTGACGACAGCATGTAGGCTTTACTGTACTTACATATTGTAAAGCTAATTATTTTTATCATCTTTTACTGTTCCCATTTGTCGTAATTTAAGCCCAGCTGGTAACTCAGAACCATGCAGCCACTCGCTCACTCCCCCCCCCCCCCTTCTTCCTCCCCAAGCTCCCAGAGGGATAGGAGGAGAATAAAAGAATGTAACTCTCATGGGTTGAGATAGGAACAGTCCAGTAACTAAGGTATAACAAAACCACTGCTGCTACCATCAATAATAATAATGATAAAGAAAATAGCAAGGGAAGAGAATACAACCGCTCACCACCGCCAACCAATACACAGCCCTATCCGAGCAATGATCTTGCCCTTCTGGGTAACTGCCCCCCAGTTTATATACTGGGCATGATGTGCTGTGGTGTGGAATACCTCTTTGGCTTGTTTGGGTCAGGTGTCCTGTCTCTGCTTCCTCCCACCTTCCCCTCCTCCCTGTCAAAGCATGAGACACTGTCCTTGGTCAGAGCAAACATTACTGAGCAGCAACTGAAAACATTGGTGTTATCAGTGCTGAAAGTCAAAATCGCAGCACTGCACCAGCTACTGAGAAGGAGAAAAATGACTGCTACTGCTGAACCCAGGATACCATTTAATTCTTGCTTTTCAAAGAAATTGTACTAGACACTGCATAAAGATTGATGTCATGTGCCATTCTGTTATTAACAGTATTTAATGGCACATGACTTCAGGGTACGTAGCTCTGTTCTAGCCTATTTCAATAAGGACAAGAGACCCTTTTCATATTTGCATGCTTTCCTGTAGCCTTGTGACGGAGGATTCAAAAGTTTTGGAGCTCTAACAGTGGGCTGGGCAGGCAAGCGACAGAGCATTGTGCAAATGAGAGCACTGAGATAGCTTTAGAAGCAGCATGGAATAGCCGTCTGTCCTTTTGGATGTAGAGCAGTGGAGAAGACCTTGTGGGATTCAATTCTGACAGGGTCAATCTGCACAGACCAAGTCACCAAGGAAAATCTTTGAACTTCAGAAGTCTCCTCTGTAAGGCTTCAATACCACTAACAGTTGCTCAATTAGTGATTCCACAATGCCCCTTTAAACAAAGATGTACTTAAACTCAGACAGTTTTAACCTGTGTAGTATAGAATGAAATTTTAATCTTTGACAAGTATCTATCTCTCTCAAAGTAGCATTCTTAAAGCTGATGGACCTAATCATGGTGGCAGCATCCAGTGTGTCCCCCACAGGGGCTAAATGTTGTTGGAACATGGCAGAGTCCCCTTGAGCACAGCCTGCGTGCCAGGCCATTATCTCCTGCCCTGTGTGGCAGCTCTCACCTGAAGGCCTTGCAGGAAGCAGAGAGGCTGAGATTTGCGTTTTGTATGAGTGTGAGGCAGTGGAAAATGAGGAGCAGTTGGGGGAGAAGTGGCAGCAAGACCTCCTTCATTAATGTTCTTCTGTGGGAGGTGGGCAGAGAGACACACACCGACCGCAGCAGCTGGTGGTGAGGCTGAGAGGGCACACAAAAGGCAAAAAGTGCCGTGTCAACTGTGTCTGAGCACCCAGCATAAGATGTGGGCAAGCTCTTGGGGAAAGTGCGGACACTGCCATCAGGATGGCATTGTACTCATGCTGAAATGCTCCCCACACCACAGGAGCAACAGGGTGACTCTTGAACACCTCTCCTTGTCAGCTTTGCCATTTTTGTCATGTCAAATCTAGCAGTGGCCTGGGTTGCTGTCTGTTGCCGTTACTGCCAGCCATACCAGTCCCAGCTGCTTGTCCGCTAATCTCTCAGGAACTTGGTTTACCCTGCCTTGACACCTCTCTCTAATGGAGTGTATCTCCGGCCCTTTCTCCTTATCATTACTGCTTGGCAGTGGGTGAAGCACTGGGAGCATCACCCCAGCCACTATCCTCCACCTCAAGCCCCTGAGCCATTCAGGGCTACATCTCCATCTCTCTTAAGAATGTAATTTGCTCTCCTGTGTGACTGCAGTGAGGGGAATTCCCTACCATTACTCAGGATGTCCGGTACTGTCTTCACCCAGATAGCCAGGAAGATGTTTCATCCTGCTTCCTGTGTGCAGACACCAAATTCTTTGGAGTACATCACTTTATTACCATAGAGTCATCAGTCAGACTTAATAAAACAATAGCTTTGATGGACCATTTAAAAATACGTGGCTGTTTTTAATGAGATCTGATGCCCTGGAGTTATAAAAGGAAGTATAGGGCTACATGGGTGATTGCTTTGGCCTCAGGGGATTTATTTTTTAATTTAGTCTTAAAGTAAACTAATGGCATTACACATTCCTGAATTATTTAGTGAAGAGCGTGACAAAGTGGTAATTGTAAAAGCTTCTCCTTCCCCAGGAGTGCATTCCTTTTCAGCTAGCTAATCTTAGCTACCCTGCGAGATATAAAATTGTCTCTGTGTTGCTGCTTTTTCTGTTTCTGTCTATATGCTTTGGTTACGGTCCACTTGGAGTTTGGTTTTTTGAATTATATGTTAGTGGGTTCTGTTTGAAAGTAATAGCATTTTTCATGTTTCCTATTTTTGGTTCTTTTCTATACATTTTCTAGTGAATGCCTCACCAGAATTAATTACAGTAGCTCTTTGGTCTGGCACATTATGGATCGCAGTTTACAGCATTACTGAAAAGTCTACAGCTGGTTGATAAAAAGGGGGTTGCATTTTGTTGTGCTATTTCTTGAAATTAGAGGTCTTATCTTTGTAGGCCAAGATCAATTTATTAATATTTATTATTTGGACAAATGATCAGAAGAACCTTTCATTTTTATGTAAGGATAAATCTTGATTCTGCCTTTTAGTAGCTGGAAAGGTCAATATCATACCTAGAAAAACTTCTGTTAGGAAAACACTGAAAGAGGAGATCTGTACCAGCAGCTGCATATAGAATTATAGAATCACAGAATAGTTAGGGTCGGAAAGGACCTTAAGATTATCTAGTTCCAGCCACCCTGCCATGGGCAGGGACACCTCACACTAAACCATGCCACCCAAGGCTATACAATCAGGATATATGATATGATGCATCAGTCTCTTTGTAGGTGGAATCAAACAGGTATTATTTTGTCCTGGGAGGAATTGGGTGTTTTCATTGATGTCTGTTACACAAACATGATGATATCCCAGCTGCGCTGATGGATATTGCATGTTCATGTGTTCAAGAGCTTCTTGCCTAAGCTGGCTTACAGAAGAGAGCGCAACAGTGAAATGAAGGCAGAGGTTTCCTAAAAATTGTCATGCCTACACAAGACTGCAATGCTCCTGTTGTGGTGCTCTTTTGACAGTGTCACTTTTTCTGATTCTGAATGCTCCTGGGCACATGAAAGTATATGTATAGCAACAGCCTTCTTGCAGTCTCTTCAAGGCAAGCACAGAGCTTAGGATACAGTTTCTGTTCAGAGTTAGAAGATATTCATCTGCACTAGTTCATGTTTGTTTTAATGAATTAAGTGAAGCAAAACCATTTTGCAGCTAATTGTGGGCATCTGCTTCAGAGTTTGGAATACCCCAAATTATACTGCTGAAAACATCCTGTATTACCTACCTCTTATGGTGCAATGTGTTTATGAAAATATGCAGCTTATGGTTTATAATATAGTTTGTAGACTCTGATTTGTGACTGAAGTTTAAGTTGTGAATGTAAGTCAGACCATTTAGCTGATCTTTGGCTAATAGATCCTCTGGAGAGGCCTCACCTGCATGGCTCTGGCGCCTGACCAGCCTTCACAACTGACATGCTGGTCACAGCTCTCTTGTGGCTGCTGGTATAGGTGTGTCCCAGAACAAATATTTGGTCATTTAGCATTAGATTTCAAAGCACTTCCTATTTTATTACAAGAACATACTTATCAACACCATCTTTAATAAGGTATAACTTCCTTTCCCCTCGACTGCTGAAAATTTTTTCATCTTTAGCATCTTATAAGTGTAAAGGTAAAAACTCCTGAGCAAAATAAAAAATAAATAACCTGCCTCTTTTTCATTGATTAAACAGTAAACTCCATTGTATTTCTACCTTGTATTTTTTATTTCAGAGAGATTTGTCTCAGGAACATTTGTGGTTTCTGAAAGTTCCATTTTAAATGCTGGTTAGAGGTTTACAACTTTTTAAAATAATGCTCATAAATAATAGAACTAGTTGGTTTTATTTTCTTTGTTTTCTCAGGTTAATATTTGTGTGCTTCACTTCCCAGTGCGCTTAATCCCTGTGAATCTACAAATCAGGTTTCCACTGTGAGTGCTGAAGTCCCATCAGTGGTTGAGGCCTTGCAGGTTTGGGGAATCATAGAATCATAGAATAGTTACGGTTGGAAAGGATCTTAGATCATCTAGTTCCAACCCCCCCTGCTATGGGCAGGGACACCTCCCACTAAACCATGCCACCCAAGGCGATGTCCAACCCAGACTTGAACACTGCCAGCGATGGAGCATTCACAACTTCCCTGGGCAACCAATTCCAGTGCCTCACTACCCGTACAGGAAAGAATTTCTTCCTCAGATCCAATCTTAACTTCCCTGTTTAAGTTTGAACCCATTACTCCTTGTCCTCTCACTACAGTCCCTCATGAACAGTCCCTCCCCAGCATCCCTATAGGCCACCTTTAGATACTGGAAGGCTCCTATGAGGTCTCCACACAGCCTTCTCTTTTCCAGGCTGAACAGCCACAACTTTCTCAGCCTGTCTTCATACAGGGTGTGCTCCAGTCCCCTGGTCACCCTCGTGGCCCTCCTCTGCACTTGTTCCAACAGTTCCATGTCCTTTTTATGTTGAGGACACCAGAACTGCACA
>JASSUY010017092.1:0-33150 GCA_032466535.1 Forpus xanthops
CCATCAGTTCCATAGCCCCATCATAGAAGGCCACCAGATTGGTCAGGCAGGATTTCCCCCTAGTGAAGCCATGCTGGTTTCCAAGGTATCATTCAGCATGCTCCAATGCTCTGCTTCAAAAGTAAAGCACAGACAACATCGCTGAAATTTAGTTAAAACACATCTAGGACAGCAAAAGGGGTATGTTAAGTCTCCAAGAATATAAGTGAAAAAAGTGGGAGGTACTTTCTGTTGCATATTCCTTAAGGAATCTGTATTTATTCTGACAGTTTTCATGCAAAACAATGGTCAGTTGTTGATAGAAGAAAACAGTTAAAAAGGCTGAACAGTGTTCATAAGAGCCACTTCACTGGATACACTTTAACTCTGCTTAACTAAGCTGGCTCTGAAACAGGAGCACATGGGTGGAAAATTCCTTTGGCTCTGAAACCTATTTTTGGACTTGTCAGAAAGAGTTTCTCGTAAAATTAATCACCTAGATTTTTCCTATTTTCAGCTGATAAAACGTTTATTGCTTTTTTCACATGTACTTTGTTCACACTGCTGTGCTTTTCATGCAACTAAAGTTGCCTTAATTCAACCAAACTGTGTTTTGAAAAGCTTAATGCCCATTCTCTTGTCCAATCCATAGTGTGAGTGGATTGGACAATCAAGACCAATGGAATTTATCCATTCTTTTGTCCAATCCATAGTGTGAGTCAAGTCTTATAAAACTGTAGATATCATATACCCTTCCACTTAAAAGACAATAGTTTATGCCTCTGTATAGCCAGTGGAAGCTGACAAAAAGGAGCATAACAGAATTGTAATTGCCACTACAAGTGCCTGAACATTTTGACAGGCACATATTCCCATCAATTTCAGGTAAATTTCCAAAGATTTGATATTTCAAAGTATGTCACAACTGGGTATGATCTAATATTAATCTAAAACCACAGAGACAAGAGTCCCTCATAGAAGAAACTTGCCTGCCAGCTTTTCAGTGCTTTGTCCTTTGCTGTTCAGTATTCCACACTTGCAAATGCGTAAGTAAACCAGACATGAATAACTGCACGGTAAAAAGCCCAGAACAAATGTTTTGAATATGAGAACCAAATCTGTTCCAAGAAGTTGGTGAGCTCCAGGTAACTGCTTCTTTTAAATTCTTAAAATGTTTTTAAAACATAAATAAAAGTCTTTCACTGCTTTTAACATTGCACTCAGACCCCTATGGTAAAGATCAGTAGGCTCTGAGGCGGAAACAGGAATCTTCTTCCTCAGAGGAATGTTAAAGAATTACTTGCTTGGAAACCAGCTTTGACAGGCATGCAGGGAAGCCTCAGAAGAGCAATTGTCACAAACCCTGGGTCTCCTGCTCAAAATTAGGAGGCCTTCCAGCCATACACCCTGCATATTTTCAAATGGTTTTATGAGACCCAGTATGCGAAGTTGCAGAAGTAGCGGAATTGTTTTATCCATTCTCTTTTGTATTTATCTAAACATTAGATTTAGAAACACACAACCAATAATTTTGTGCTTTTAAAACTTAAATTACTACAAGACTAAAATATATTTTCATACAAGACTGAAAAAACCCACCCTAAAAAAAAATTTATCAAAAGTAGAGAAAAACTTTCCTAATATAAATAACCAGATTTATAAGTTTCTACAGCTATCAACAGATTTGGTTCAAGATTTCACTTTTTAGTTCAACACTTCTAAAACACCCCATAAACTTATTCCTCTTTGCCATATATCACCACAGGGGTTTATAACTATCAGAATAGATGGTTGTTCTAGCAAAAGTCATGAACACACAACACTACAAATAATTTTATGAGTAAAATTCTTTGTGGTGCTTGAGAGAAGAGATATAAAACAGCCTTAATTCTGCAGACTAAGTCAAACTGTTCCTCAAAGGAAAATTCCTTGCTTGCCTCAGAAGCTTGTGAACACCTAGAAGAAGCCTGCTGCACACAGGGGGAGTTCCTCACCCTTCTCCCATCCAGTCCAAATCAATCAGTTCTACACACACTTCAGTGCTGGTTTATATTTAGTACTTAATAAAGAATAAAAAATAGTGAATCATACACCCACTCTGCTTTGGGGAAACAAATGTGCTAGTCAACGGAAGATATAAATAATCGCACAATGACACAACACAACGCCTCATCCGGTGGCTGCAGTGCAAACTGCTGTCCACTGGCCAGCAGAGCTGCTGGATGTACTCCATTAATCTCTTTTCCAAAGAGATAGAGTCTTTTTTTGGGAACTATCCCAGTTCACCAAGGAGTCATTTTTTCCCCCATCAGCTGAGATCAGTCACCAGTAACTCATCACTTTTGATCCAGCCTGTGTTCTTCACTTGTAATTGAGACTTTCCGGCAACGATACTGCAGCTGTCCTGCAGGAAACACCTCCAAACTCCCTATTTGTAGTTGGGGTAGGGCAGAGGAAGGAGAGAGCAGGCAATCAGACACAAACTGATAGGAAAAGTGTGACCTTCCTTTAACTTGATAATGACACCATTTTTTCCCATCAGCTTTAACCTTTCAAAACGTTCAAGAAGCTATATGAAAACCCACAGCCCTGTGCAGTCTACACTTAATAACTCCAAACTTTTAAATGCAAAGCAAAATCTGAAGTGCTGGACATGAATAAACAGGCCAGAGTAAGTGAACGTTACCATTCAGCTTCAGGGAAGAGCCAGTCTGTGTTCCTACTCTGATGACTACAGACATGTCTATAGAAAACTGGTTTAGTTTCCATTAGAGCAATTGGACAGGCTGTCCTAGAAGCAAGAAAACAAGAGGGTTATGTACCCAGCTTTCCCACTCTGTCATAATTTACTTTTAGGGAATGGATAAAATATAAAGCTTTATCAGGGACTTTCATGCTCCCTCCCACCCAGCTGCTGGTCAGGTTGGCACAAGGAAGAAGTACTGATGCCTTTAGGCACACACGTGAAATAATTGAGAAGCCTAGAGCATTTTGATGTTAAATGCAGAGAGAATGGCAGGTTTACGTGGTGGCTAATCAGAGGCTTGGGAAATTGCAACATAGGAAGTCATTGCCTAAAAAGCACTGAAAGTCTTACCTTCTCCTTCTAAAGCCTTCTGCAATTCTACTTAGCTTCATAGGTGCTTGCAGACACAAGTGTCTGTGCAAGGTCATTTAAAAAGCCTGAAATGTATTTTAGCCCTGGTAGAATCCCTTCTGAACTACCCCAGGGAACAGGGTCAAACTGGTAAACAGGGCAAGCCAATGAAAATCTGTTCTGATGTACCTGGTGCAGATCAAACCCTTATCACCCTAAACATGATTGGAGGTGTACAGGAACAGAAAGGTAAAAAAATATTACCAGTTTATCCAGAGGTATCTGGGATATTTACAGCTTTCCAGCTGGCTTACAAGGAAATAGTGCTTTTATGGCAAGCTTGTGCTCTCAAGGAGCTCCTCAGCAGTGTGGAAAAAAATGGGGAGTCTATTTACATGCTTGGTTGTTCTCTTTGACTTGTAATAGGGACAAAAGCAGCATGAAATGAAGTCCAGGCTACTGTGGAGAATTGCCAAATAATGGGATTTAAGGAAGAGTACAAGCGTTTATATACACCCTTCGGCAGTTAACCACTGTATCAAGTAAAAGATATGCTGCCACTTCAGGGGTTAAAAGAGATTCATTATCACAAGGGAGACTGCAAATACCCTAGTGCAATTGTGCTTTGCAGGACAAGGCAGTGGAAGTGAGTACAAGCTGCTCCTCTTCACAGCAGCAACATTTTTATTGCACTTTCCTATAAACCCCAAGACACAGCCATAACTTGCAGGGCCTTTTCTTAGCCAGGCTATCAGTTCAGGCTTGAACCGAGTTAGTGCTGTAGCTCAAAAGCTGATGCTGCTCAATGCCTTTTTGATAACCAGCACAAAACAAATGAGTTAGATCCAATCGTTGGGAACAACATGGCTGTTTGCACCTTTGCTGGCAGTTTCTGTGCACACTGAGAATGAGCTTCTTCCTTTTAGACCCAGCAGGGCAGAACTGAAACCCCTCTGCCGAAGTTATTGCCTGTTCTGCCTCCATTCACGGAGGAGCAAATTTAGGTCTCTTTCTCTGCTAATTCTACCACCATTTCTTCATAACTTCTCTACAGTTTCCTCAGAATTAGGGGTGGTGAAGTAACAACTCTAAATAATCACCATGCAAACATACAGTGGAAAGAAAACACCACCCTAAAAATAGCAGAGAGCCTTCATTTCAAATTACACAGATCAAGAGCAGTGCCCATTTGGAAACCGTAATTTCAAGGTAATGAGGGTGTTTGTTAAGGAAAGTGCGTGTGACCCTGCCCATATTTCTTCTCCAGAGTAGGTGGAGATGTGTCAGGAGTAACCACTCCTCATTCCCGCACAGCATTCTCTGCCTTGCCACCAAGGGGCAAAGTGCAGTCACCACCATAGCCACTCTATGAGCAGCTCACAGATCGTTTATCACTGTGAACCTGTGGCAGAGAGTCAGCGGTGTCAAAAAGCAGAAAGAGCAGCACTCCTCTTATCACCCAAAGTGGAGCGGATTTCATGCTGCACAATGCAGTGTCAAAAGGTCCATGGATAGGGTGGGGAGATTCCTTTCACCTTTTCACAGGGCTCATCACTTAGTCTTGACGTTTACAAGAAGCCTAAAGAAAAGTTTCTGGTTTCCATGTGTGGCAACATGACCCTCACCTCTCAGTTCAGGACACAGTTTGTATAAAGATTAGACTGCATGGGACACATCCTGAGGAAAGGGTGCAGTATCACTCTTCATGACCACTAAGAACACGAACTGTATTAACCTTCTGCAGGGGCTGCGGAGGGAGAGAGGGACAACAAGACAACTGCTGATCCTGGGATATACTTTGAACAAAATATACCCTGGTCACCTTTAAACAATACTTTGGTCACACAGTCTAATGACTCTTTACCTTTGCCCCCATCCCACCACAGGAGAGCTGTTGTGCCAAGTGGAAAGTTAAGAGCTGGAGCTGCAGATTTAAACTGTGCTAGGCCAAACTTCCTAACATGATGAGCCAAAGAAAAATCGTAAGAACAGGCCAGGTTCTCCCAGCTCTCCAGGACTGGTCAAAGCTTCCCAACCATGCTCACCCAGAGCTGCCCCTGATAGTACAGACATATCCATTTATGTTGGAAGAAAAAAATGCTGCATTCAGTGTCCTTCCTAGGACTACAGGGCACTTTTCTCATTCACACATTTCCATTAACAAAGTATGAATCAGTCTCCCCAACAGAGAAGTAAGAGCTACTTCCATTATAGCTCTTTCAGGAGTCAAATGTTTTGTATGGAGATCCGCAGGCTCAGAAATTAGACCTATTCTAAGCACGGTAAACTGTTTGGGGCCACAAAGATAAAGAAAAGAGATTTCACATGAGGTTTGTGAAAATCTGGGCAACTTCCAATTTATTTGAGACAGCACATCCCTGGTTTGTCATGCCTAATGCTCCTGCTGCTCTGACCGTGCAAGGTTTGGTCCATGAATGATCACTGCTTTGAGCGATCACATTTCTTAAATTAATTAAATAAAGAGAATAGCTATGCAGCCTGCACAAGGAAAGGGAAATAATGCTGTGAATTAATCACAAAAATGATCTGGCTTAACCTCAAGGAATAGAGCTCTGTCAAGGACTATACAATGTGACAGTATCCAAATGGCAGGTGTGTGAAGTACAAGACCAGCTTTTAATGGGTATTTTCTTAAACTAAAATAAGTTCCTACACTGCTTCATGGCAGTGAAATCAAAATGAAATGGTATTGCTCAGAATATTGCTGTATATCTGTTATCTTCCTGTCCGTGCATGGATAATTGTCAGCAGGCGCCTGTTTCTCTGTATACACGATTTGAGCATTCTCAAAAGCCAAAGCCAACAACACCTGTAAAATCTTTTTTATATAGCTTCCTTTTACCTGAGTCTAGTTCTCAGTTAGAGTCTCATTTCTTTGCATCTTTGACTTCTCTTGTCATAAATACCATCTACAGTTACTTTAAGGTTTCTTAAATATAAATGGATTTACAAGATTCACCTACAGTGAAATAAGAACTACCAAGACTGCCTGATTTAAAGAAGTCTGACCTCCCAGTAATGAACACTGAAAGCTTTCACTCCCTCTACCTCTGGAGCTCTGCTCCAACTTATCCCTACCAGATACCCAGCACCTTTTTTCATGAGTTCCAGCAGTAAGCATTTTCCAGGATGCTTGTAGACCACATAAATCACATTACAACCAAAGAAAGGAATAAGCAAGAAAATTGCAGTCACGAATCTACTGTCTTTCCTCCCTTGAAGCTACTTTCTTCTCTAGCAAGGTCATTCAAACCTTCAGGATATGACTGAAAGAGGAAAAAAAAAACTCCTCAACTCCCTTTGAAGAAGATATCTTGCAGGTATTATAGTCTGACCATAAACTGCCACAGCAGACAAATGAAAAATGCTTCACACTTCCAGATGTAAGATGTGCAAAGAGGCTTAATTAGTTAAAGTTCATACACTGCTTTGAAGATGGGAAGACTTCTGAATGAAGCGATAAGAACAGATAACCAGAAATCATCTTTTCTGACATTAAAAAAGCCCCATAAAAAGCAGATTGATGCTGCACAGAAAATGTATGCCAAAATCATTCAAATCATTGGATTATTCATCAAAGTTTTACTAGGAGCCTCAGGGATTGTTTAGAAACTTGTATTTCCAAGCTGTATCTCACTCAGAGATGCACCTATTTTTTGACAGGCAACTCAAAGGGGACATTAGAGTAAATATTGCTAGAACACTGTGACATTTTCTTCAACATACAGGACTCACAGATTTGATGTTTAAAATACAGGAGATTTCTGACAGCTTTTGCTGAATTTTGTCTTTGGACAGTACATTAACACTTTATCTTCATGTCCAAAACACATAAACTGGAATAACCTGGCCAAACCTCAGGAAGAATGACTGGAGGAATGACTTTCCTCACCAGTGGTGAATAACTGCATATCCCAAGCAAAGCAGCACAAGGAAAAGTGGCATTGATCAGGCTCTGGGAGGAAAAGGGAGTTCTAGCTCAGATGACAGCCAAAACAGGACAAAAATGTCAGCTAACAATCAAAATTAGACACTGATTTGTATCATCTGAGAGAAACATGACCTTCTCTGGAGTCCTGTTCTTAAAATAAGGTACTTTTATTGTTTAAATTAATGTGCCGTGTTAAACTGCACAAATAAGTACCAGGCTGTACTATAAAGAGCTCAGTAATCTGAAAAACTGCTTTTCTTTTAGGCTGCTCATAGAAACAAACTGAATAGGAAGGTAAAGTGTCAGACCAGAGTGAGATTTTCTTTGGAAGCACACTGTTCAATAGCTCAGCTTGCCCTTCTTACTGCAGCACCACACCATGGAAACTGCATATCTCAATAGTTATACACATATTTAATTTACAAAGACAACACAAAGGTTTCAAGACCCATCACCAAAAGAGGAAGCAGCTTGAAGCTCCTTGCAGGGGTCAACTGATTAGAAGAGTTTCAGAGCCCTGTAACAGCAAATTTCTCCTCGAATCGCCAATAGACTCGGGCATGTGGCTGTTGCAGGATGACAGTTTTCACCCCTGTCCCATTTGACTCAAAGCCACAAAGTCCAAAGACACACCTGATGATCAAAAAAACCCTCCACACTATGCATTTGAAGTGGCAAAACTGACAGCTCTGAAAATACATTATTAATATAATTATGAGGTACAAAAGCATCATTCCCATCCTCTAAAAGCTCAGTGTAGTTCTGGGAGCAGAACATCACAGGAAGGAGGTCATTTCCTAATCAAACTACTTAGACTATCTTATCATTGCTACTCAATGTCTTCTGCATGGAAAACTGGTTCCAGTGTCTGCCTGGAAAAGGATGACAGAAATATAGCCATTAAGCAGGACTGAAATTATCCATTTTCAGCTAACAAGTATGCTTGTGAAAACATGGGTATTTCAGCACTAGAATGCTGAAGAGAATACCAGGCTGAACTGCTGTTTCCATCAACAAACATTTTGGCATTGCTCCTGAGGACAAAACCTTTTATTTTCATCAGGTAAACACAGTTAATTCACTCAAGCCAATTAAGTCTAAACAAATCAATTTAAAAAAAAAAATTAAGGCAAGATTTAGAAATGTTCCTTTTATTTCCTTTTTCTTATTTTAAAATCAACCCTTGAAAGTGCTGTTTTGTAGCTGTAGAAAATGTGACTTTTGCCTGCCTTTTGTGTTAGGTCAGCCAAACTTGAAAACCGAGAAATCTCTCTGTAACCAAGGGTAAACCCTCACTTTAATATGCGCTGTTCCCAAAGGAGGAGAAAATTCAATTATTAAAATGGTAGCATAATCTTTTCATTATTATTTCAGGAGCACAGAGTTAATTGGACAAGTTTAACACTCTGTGAATGAACGTGACCCTGTTTCTCCACAATAAATGGGCTATAATTACTTCTGTTTCTCTGAAACCAGGAGATAACTCTCAGTAGCATTACATGAAAGAAGCCTTTTATTCTTTTGGGGACTTTTATAGGCCACATCATTATCGTATCTGAGCACCCCACAGTACCTCACGCACAGGGAAACGTTCTTATTTCACCTCGCACATAACTGCACCATAGCCCCACATGGCTATGGTGAAGTTCCACAAGTACCTATGCTTCAGTCTCAAGCACAGTTTAGCTTCTGTCTCTCACCTACGCATATCCCAACAGGCTCCTTGGACCAGACATTCCTACCCTCACCTAAGCCAATCTGTGAGGTCCAGCACATCTTCCCAAAGACCAGAAAAAAGGCCAAGTGGTCACAACCACATGCAAAACCTTGTCCTGATCCACCTGAAAGATCACAACTTTATATCTCCCCCTTTCCATAAACAGCAAGCTTTAAACCCCAGGCTGTAACCATTCAGGACACTCGTGCTCACTTCCTTGGGAGCATTTGCATTTTCTAGGAAATAACTAAGGACACATGGTGCCAGAGGGAAACACCATGAGCTAGGGTGTGCCATGGTTAACTCATCACCTAACAGAGAGGACATTTATCAAGCGTGCTCCAACATCGCCTGTGTTTTAGAAGGCAAAACTTGCTCTTCAAAACTCCAGCTCAGTAGTGTCATCTGCTTTTCTGGCCTCATCACTGATCCCTGTTATTTCTTCACCCATTGTCTTAGTTCAGCAGGTGTTTCTGAAGGCAAAGGATGTTACAACACGTGGTTTAAGTCTCACACTAGAAGGACTTCTTTCAAAATTGGGAATAATTTTCCTCCCTTCACATCCCTTAAAAGAGATCAGAAATAGATGCAAAACATAACAATAATACTACATACAAAGTGACAGGACAAGGGGTAATGGGTTCAAACTTAAACAGGGGAAGTTTAAATTTGATATAAGGAAGAAATTCTTTACTGTAAGTGTGATGAGGCACTGGAATGGGCTGCCCAGGGAAGTTGCGAATGCTCCATCACTGGCAGTCTTCAAGGCCAGGTTAGACAGAGCCTTGGGTGACATGGTTTAGTGGCAGGTGCCCCTGCCCCTGGCAAGGGGGTTGGAACTAGATGATCTTAAGGCCCTTTCCAACCCTAACTATTCTATGATGCTACAATATAAAGGTAAGTATTATTTCCAGATTCAGTACACTTCTGCTTATCTTCTCTGGGATCATGCTGCCCCCCCCCATCAATTGCAATGATGTAGCAAAACTCATGCTGAGTTACACACTGTTGGGCTGGTCCTGCTGAGCTTATACGCTTATACTGATTGTGCTCTCCCTCATGATCTCTAAATCCTTTGCAACTGCTCCTTTTCAGGAGGCAGCACTATACACATACAGTTTCTGGATGCACAGTTAGCTTTCAGCTGCAATAAACTGCATCCAGTTTACTCAGTTACAATAACTACAGGACTTCCCTCTTTTTTCTCATTATACTTACTTTCTATGCTTACCATCCTTCACATAGAGCAGAAGCGTTAGCAATAGGGATTTTATATATTTTAGAACAACAAAGCTAGTGCATTGAGGCTCCCTAAGTACAAATATCAACCTCCAGGTACAAAAACAAATGCTCGGAAAGGAGTGGAACAGAATTCAATGAAGAAAATGTTCCAGTCACCAGGATTTCCTGCAACTGTTCTGGGTCTCCTCTATTCATTACATTTGGCTTTCTACAGCATACTTAACTACTAACTAGAGTGGAAGTGGGATTCAAGTCTTCCCCCTGCCTGGGAAGATTTCATTCAGTTTTCATTTTTCACCCTCTCACCACACATAAAAGCCGTAAGTATAATAAGAAGCTTGAAGTCAAGTACTCGGACACTTCAGATGGCATCCCTTTTAGAGATGAGACAGGTGTTGACAAGCATCCTTCCAGACTGAACAAAATCTTTTACCTCAGTCCTGAGGACAATCCTGGCAGGAAAGTTTGGAAATTCAAAGCTAAGGTTTTAAACCTAGCCTAGCTTACATCCTAGTTCTGCACATTTAAGCTAGGCATGAAACTCTCTTTGACCCCAAAAGTCAAGTCTGTTTTCAGCCCTGGGAGTTTTACAAGTACTTCATGTTTTGCCTAAGTGACAAACACTGTGGGAAGAGGGATGTAGCTTGATTTGAATGTAAACATTAAAACTGATTCATCTCCCCTTCGAGGTATGACCAGAGTCACCCTAAGTAAAGCTGCTTTCAAGCATTGCACAACATATACAGATACAAACATACTGAGAAAAAAATCCGAAGCAGAACAAAAATAACCTTATGCAAACTGAGAGCTGTAAAGCATGGCAAATGTACTACCTACCCATGTAAAGCAATCATCTCACACAAGTGAGATAATCTTCTGGTGTTGAACAGAACTGTACTTGCTCCATCTGTAAGAATTAACAGATGGAGGAACTCTTCAGGCTTTACGTAACGGTAATTAAACAAATCCTCACAATGGCCACATGATTTTATGCACAAGCCAGGGCAGCCTACAAAAAAGGAAAAGAGCTTTGCTGCCGGGTTGGAAAATTCCAGGCTGTGTAAGCCGGGAGAGCTCAGCAAGAGCAGGCAGCTTGATGCCGTGGATCAACCTGCATCATGCTCCAGGGTAACCTCTTCGCCCCTGGGACCAAGAGCACAAAATCCAGAAACAAAGAATCTGCAACAGGCACCTTCATCATCTGCAGGAAGTTCTTGGACTACTTTGTCTTTAATATGAGACAGTTATCCACACATTGCTATGCTAAAAGTCAGTCCGAATAAAGAAAATATAGGAAAGTTCATAGCATTTGGTATATAGAATTCAGTGTCCACACAGACAGACCCTGATACAAGCAGGTAACCTCTCTCATGTCACCTGCTTCAGTCACAAGTAGCAAAGGCTCTCCTGTGGGCTGGCACTTGAGGTTGGAGGTGGGCATGTGAAATGTAAGAATTACCTAGCGCTACAGGCAGAAAAAGAAATCTCACCACCAAGTAAAACCAACCCAGCCACCCATATGCATATACGCATATGTGAGTTGCTGCTACTCATCTAAAGGGCAAGAAATAGTAGAATAAGCAAGGCACTTGAACTGCATCTGAACTGGAGAAGGAAGGAATCCGTTACAGACAGAAAAAGCAGAAAGGAGTATTATTTTGTATCTTCAAACAGGCTCTCCTTCCTGCTCAAAAGTAAGCATCGTCATTAGCACCAGCAGATCTCTCTGAAGCGCTGGACACAGGGACAATGGAGCCCAGGAGCTCATTTCTGAGAGCCATGCTGGACATGGAGCTGCCATTTTCATGCCCATCACGTAGGGTCCTGCAGAGCTCTGTCCCCTACCCACCCACTACTCCATCTCTACAAAATACCTCCGGTATCTTGGGCTGTAAACACAAACACACCTGACACACAGGCCTTTGTCTCCTGTACATGAAACACATACAGAAATCTCCCATTGCCTCTAATGCAGGATCAAAATCACCACCTGAAAGAAAATTCAGCTCTTTAAAACTGAACCTAGACCAGATCCAGGTGGGGGAAGGAACCCATTCAAATGTACTAATCATGTAACAGCCCATCTGCTGTTGCTGAAAATGCCTGCCTCCAAACTAATGAAGCGTTTCACAGCTTTTGGGTTCCTTTGCTCTTCCAAACAGGATTTGTTAAAAAAAAAAATAAATAAATAAAATAAATAAATTAGCAGAATGAAGCATGCATTGATAGAGCTCCCAGCAAAATGCGTGATTGGGTGACTAAAAACACAAAAGCAGGTGTTCTGCTGCCACCACATGGTCATGACTACACCTAAGGCAGAGTTTTAAAATACAAAATACTTGCACTTCTTCAGAATACATCAATCCAGTAAACCTATTATTTTTATGTATTTCCTTAAGTCACCTACATCTGGGGGTACTAGTGCCAAAGCCGTCTGACAACCAAGGACCCAGCATGTTATAAATCCTACAAAAAATAAGACTGCCTTTTCTATTAAGTAGAAAATCTCTTGTTGCCACTGTTGTGCTCTGCAGGACAGCGATTCAGTCTTTCACATCTCATCAGTATTCATTTTTCATCAGCTGTTTTCGTATTTCAGGAGGTGCCCTTCCCCCCCCCCCCAACAGCCCTGTCAAAATATTCCAATGACTCATCAGCTATTCCCAAAATACAGACACTTATGAAACTGTGATATTCAGCTCAAAACTCAAAAAACAAATCATGAAGGGATGCTGTAAAAAATTCAGTAGCAATGTAGCCATCTCATGGCGGGGGGTGATGCGCATCCAACTTTATTTCTCCTTTTGTGGAATGAAAGCAAGCTTCTGAGACACCTGATATTTTTTATTTTTATTTCTATTACTATTGGTTTTATTTTTTTTTAAAAAAAAAAGCTCTGCAAACCATAGAATCACAGACCAGTTTGGGTTGGACCTTAAAGACCATTGAGCTCCAATTCCCAACCATGGGCAGGAACACTTTCCACTAGATCAAATGAATGAGAAAAGGTTGCCAGTGTTTTACATTTTGGTGACAAATACTTCCCAACAGTTAGTTCTCCTCGGAGTCACTTTCAGTCATTATCGATGAAGAATGATGCTTGCTGGGATGTAGCCAAATCTTTGTGCAGGGATGTGAAAAACACCATCACTGAGGCCTAGGCTGTAATTTCAATTTCAAAATAGTTAAGAAACAAGTCCTTAGATGATTCAGTTGCATACTATAGAGCAGGTTATAATTAAAATGCTTGTGTAGCACGAGAATTTCACAACCTCATGGTTTAATACCACTTAGTAGATTAAAGGTACTGCCTCAGGCCTTTAGTGTGCTGTTGCATTATTTCTTGTCTGATACCAATGAAGTGCAATATGGATTGGTATGTGGACCATACTGTTTATAGTGGAAACTGGCTGATTCCTATTACAATATCAGCCACACACTGTGGTTGCCACTTTAGCCCTCTAAGTAATTCACAAACCATAGGTACAGTCATATGTCATCCTTTCTCCATCTCCCTTAGAGGAAGAGATGTTTGAGACAAGAATATTCAAAAAGCTTTAGGATCGGTAAGACAAGCAAGTCACCTGTTTTGGGATGGATTGACTGTGGAGTCCGTGCTGAACTTCTCATCCAACACAAAAGGCTTCATTTAACATTAGCATTTGGGATGACATTTTTTCAGATGTTACACATATTACTTGCCCAAAGTTCAAGAAAAAGATGGCCACAATAGCAGTCTGTGTTCTAGAAAGCCATTTTGGCAACACAAATTACTATAATTTATTTTACGCTAAAATACTTTCATTGACATGTCAGTGCTTTACAGTGATGGTTTTCACCTCAGTGAAGAACTCATACGAATCCTTTGCTCCCTCCCTTCCTATGCCAGAGGCTTTCATCCCACCAAATGGCAAGTTCAGGTCTCTAATTAGCCAGCAATTGGTCCACACCAATCCAGACTGTAGTCTTTGTGCCACCCGATGAACGCATCCTACATTGCTGGACCACACAGTGGCTGCCAAGCCATATTTCACACTGTTAGCCCTTTTGATCACTTCTTCTTCTGTATCAAATGCTACCACACATGTCACAGGACCAAAGATCTCTTCTTGCATGCAGCAAGATTCATCCTTCACTTCAGCAATAACTGTGGGCAACATGAAATAGCCTTTCTTGTTGCCAGGTGGGAGATCTAAGGAGTCCACTCCCTCTCCACAGAGCACTGTGGCTCCTTCAGCCTGTGCTCTCTTCACATAGCTTCTCACCTGTGAAAGCAGCAGGAAAACATCATTACCAAAGGACACCAAATCCTAAGGGTCCAGCTCTCCCATCTGCACAGAAAAACAGGAGCCCCTGCATATCTCCAGCTGGATCATGTTGCCTTTATTTTCCTCTGAACAAGAAGGTCATTCCCTAGCTTTTGGTGTTATGTGCCTGGAAAAGTAAGGCTGGGTATTTCTTTCTGTAAAACAATTGTTCTGCCTCCCCAAACACTAATCTAGCAGGAAGCATTGCTGGCCTTTCCAGCTAAGTATTTTCAAAAGGGTAGGATCCCTGGTCCCAGAGCCTCCCTCCCATCTTGCAGGAGCTTGGGCAGTTTGCTATGCATTCCATACCACGGCTGATTCATCTACTCCAAGAGATCAGCAATATTTTCTTACCTCACAGGCAAATTTGTTAAATGTTTACATGCCACTAAGACGATGAAGTCACAAATGCTATAGAAAATCTCATCAATAAATAACTAAAGCTGTTTAGTTCAAGGTAGTCTTAAGACTATCTTGAACACATATCACATGCTGTTGATCTGCTTCTGCTGTTCTGAAATCATTATCTGGTTTCTCTCCCTATAGAAACACCACAGAGATACCACAGGGCGCCTTTTTTGCCTTTTAACCACCTTAGTAGGTTAGACTCGGAAGTCCTCTGTGGTGCCACAGAACGAGGACCTAGGGAAGTGGGTGTTTCTGCCACTCTACTTCAGACCAGGCCTGGAGAACCTGCTGAGACATCAGGAAGCATGACGAAGGTCTAGCTTTCCTTCTCACTCTGTGGTTTTCAGTCTGCTTCTTGCTTACGCTGATGGTGTCAGATAGCTTTGGGATATGAGCATCTGCTCTTTTGAACACTGTCTGACACCATAAAAATTAATTTATATAAGCCACTAAAACAGTCTATGTCTAACTGTGCACCATCTTCAGCTGCCCTCCACACATACGTGATTCCAAATTACTGAAAACTGTTCTCGGAAACTGCCCAGAATTTGTCAGTGATAAAAAATTGACTTTTACCTTGGTAACTAATTTACTAGGCACATAAGTGGTCTTAGCAAATGCAATATTAAAATCCATGAAAATGTTGCAGAGCTCTAAGACTGGTTAGTATAAATTCCAGATTTAGAATTAACCATTTTGAATTAATTCATTAAAAGAGGAAAAAAAATTTTATCGTAGTTTTAAATTATCTTCCCCATAAAACTGATTTTTCCAAAGAAATCACATGATCCCAGACCACAGGAAACAGAAACCGTATCAGAAATGTACCTTTGAATGACTTTGAATCATCATCCCTCATAGCTAACCTTGGAGAGGACATGGTCCTTCCCACATACCTCTGAAATCATCTGTTGTAACCCTCTAAAAAATGAGATAAGATCACAAGCTGAACGTAACATCATCACCTTTTCTAGGTGTTCTTTACTTATTAGTGCTCCCACGCTGACCGTAGGATCTGAGGGGTTCCCAGCCTTCCACTTCTTCGCCTCCACCACAAACCTCTTCAAAAACTCACTGTATATGCCTCTCTGAACAAAGATCCTGGAAGTGCAGAGACAGATCTCACCCTACCAAAAAGAAATAAACAGACAAGAAAAACAACAACATTAGTTCATATGATATTGTACTATCAATGAGTACTAGAAAACACATCCCAGAATGAGATTTATTTCCCTGCATCCTCAGGCGTGCAAACTACATTCACCAACACTGCAAAGTAGTTCTTTTCACCTTAACAGTTTAGGATTCAATTCAAAGGCTTGTGCACACACACACACTCAAAGATACACACACACCACCTGCTGCAGAGAGGGTTTATATGCTACAGAGGTGGGAGGCACCTGGTTGGCAAAGCTGGACTTCAGGGTTGTGGGGATACATTGGCTTAAGTCAGCATCATTGAAGATGATGGCAGGGTTTTTGCCTCCCAGTTCCAGCGAAAGCTTTTTGCAGTGTGGAGCACTTTTCTCCATGATCCGCTGGGCAGTCAGCGTACTCCCCGTGAAAGAGATCAGAGGCACATCAGGGTGGCAGACGAGGGCTTCTCCTGCCTTGGCGCCTGTTCCAAACACCACATTCACCACCCCATGAGGTACCCCTGATGGGAAGAAAGGCACCAATTCCTCTGATCAGTCAAGCTTGCCTGATATCCATCATCAGAGATTCAGTTTTAAGTCACTGAGGGAAAAAGTAATTGTCCTCCTAGTTTTGCTTAATGGTGCATCAAATACAGCCATGACACAGCCATCAAGAGCTGATTCTCACTTTCTTATGCTCTCACGGTTCCTCTGCTTTCACCAGAGACTTAGGACACCCTTAAGTGGAGCATAGGAGGGGGAAAGGAAGAACATGAAGATTTCTCATGAGAAGACAGTGGAAAAAACTGGGCAATAACTGGGGTGGGGAGAAGGAATTGTATGAGGATAGGAAGAGCTTTCTGCTCTTCAGTGCAACGCTCAGCTATAGCAAAAAGTCTTTCCCAAAGTCTTTGAGCACTTCCTAATTTCTGCAACCAAAAAATGGTACACAGACAAGCATTTCAACTCCATTCCCCCTCCCTAGCATGCTACAGGACTTACCTGCTTTCTCCAAGAGCTTGCACATCATCCAAGCTGTGACAGACGTCATCTCGCTTGGCTTGGCAACCACAGTATTTCCACATGCAATGGCAGGAGCTATTTTCCAGGTCAACAAATATAGTGGCAAATTCCAAGGACTAATTAAACCAGCTACAAAGCAAAACCATAAAAGACAAGTTCAGCTTCCTGGGATACAAAAATTGTTTCTCTGACTTCAACCAATTCATATTTACGAATGGCATTTAGCCATGGCTTTTATTTCTAGACAATTGTACAATAAATTTGCAGCTAGAAATGTTTCCCATAGGCAGATAACTTAAAAACATTTGTGCAAATGATGCTCAAGTCCATCAGCCAAAATCTCTGAGTAAGTTTTACTGCTTCAGGGCAGAATCTTACATTCATGGGAAGTTTTTCAGTGTTTTCTAAGAACACTAATGCAAGGTTAGCCATAATAATAATTTACATCAGCTGCTTTGCAGTAATATTCTGTGTTAGCAAACAGCAAGTTAAATAACAGTAATATGTTAGCTCAGATCACTGGCTTTCTGTTGCTCTAGAGAGCCTCCCCTTTACCCCTTACCCCTCAGTTTTAGCATTAAATGGCACATGCATAACATATAATGCATATTTTCCTAATAAATTTTAACCTAACTTCAGAGTTCCAAAGGTTTATCAGTGTACAAACTCTTCCCACAAATCACCGAAAGACCAGAATGTTTTCAGTAATTGCCTTTAAGAATACATTCACCTTACATATTAATAAGTAACAGTGAAAAAACATCTGTAATTACTAGGTATGACTGTTCACAAACATCACAGGATTTGGTGCTATTTGATGGAGCAGATGCAGTGAGTTAACTTTTCCTTGTGAGAGTAATTCTACCAGTACTTATGTCCGCCACTGGTCAAGAAAACTTACAAATGGGTCCTTTCCAGGTTAGCCAATTTTGTATTTTAAATTAATCAAGTGTGAATGAGGAACATGCATATACATTAGACATTAGAAAGAAGATCTTTACTGTGAGGGTGTGGAAGAGGCTGCCCAGAGAACTTGTGGATCTCCTGATCCTGGCAGTGTTCAAGGCCAGGTTGGACAGGGCTTTGAGAAACCTGGTGCAGTGGAAGGTGTCCCTATGCATGGCAGGAGTTGGAACTAGATGATATTTACGGTCCCCTCCAACCCAAACTATTCTGCGATTTAGATAAAACACCTGGTCGTGGAATCATTACCACTCCATTACTGGTAAGCTCAGCACAGTCACCGTATTTCTGAAGCATTAGCAGCATCTAGTGGCCGAGTTTAGTAATTCCCCAAGAAAAAGTGGCTTACCCACTTGTGTGCACCCCCGTGACAGGCAGAAACATCAAGTTGTAAAACAACTACTGCTTCCCCAAAGGTGAGGAGGATCAAGCTCTCCCTGCAGGAGCTTCTGAACTCCTGACTGCTTCTGAATGCCTCACTGATCCACAGCAGGAATACCTACTTACTCCCTGCTGCCCCATGTACAAAACAGAAGTGTGATTTTTGAGAGCTACCAGATTAAAACAGGTGCTTTTTGAGGCATCCAAGCATTCTTTTGAACGCAAAGTGGAAAAATTGGTTTTACACAAAGTTGCTCATGCTCAGCAGACTAGTTGTGCTTAACACACAATCCAGAGACAGTAAATGCTCTTTAAAAATCCTCTTTCTTTGTTGACCCACTGCTGAAGCAGACACTCTGCCAAGCTTTTCAGCATTTCAGGAGCACCATACCAACTCCCACAGGGGCCCTCGAGGTGTAATGCACACAGCCCATGGTTGCCATCTCAGTGCACTCTGTCACATGGTGAAGGATTGAAGATGCAAAGAATCTGAAGTTGTACACTGCCCGAGGGATGTCCACTGTTCTAGCAAACGTAATTGTTTTTCCTGAAACAATAAAAAAAAGCACACTGCTGTGTTATCATGGGCATAAACAGGGCTTTAAACTCTGCCCTGAAAACCCATCTGCACAGGTTTTAGGAAACGTCTTTTGTCCTGTGACCAAGTAATCCCTGGCATAATGCAAGCACAGTCAACGACAACAGCTTCCCTGATGTACTGCATTCCAAATATCCAACAGCTGAAGTTGAAGTCAGTAATCCTGAAAAGCAAGAATGGCCAAGGAATCCAAAGTCAGTGATTTCTGAAAAGTTCATCCACAATAACTCCAGTTTGCACCTACAGTTCATACCATACTAGAAATTTGGACCATGCCCTCTATTTCAATATTGAACAAGACACATTAATATTTGAGATCAACAGTTCAAATTTTTACCCTGGTCTTTGGACTCCGCTTTTGCAAAAGCTTCCAGGTCATGTTCAATTAGGTCTGCCAATTTGTTCAGGATCTGAGATCTTTCCAATGGACTTCTTGAGGACCAAACTGGGAAGGCATCTCGGGCAGCTTTGACAGCAGCTTCCACCTAAAGAAGCAAAAGATGGACGGTGAATGCTAATGAAAGGCCTTAGAAAGAATCAAACAATCAGTGGATGAATTCATATTTGGGAGGCTAATGATCAAGATCACACTGTTGGAAAGACTGCATCTCTTCTGAGTTATGACTATTGATAGCTTGCCCATTTTTCACTTTCTTGGGATACTATCCCATAACTCAAGAAGTGTTACTGAAAGACAGCATCTAGAAAAGAAACTGCCACTGTAACTCTTGCTTTTCTCTAAATTCCAACAACTATTTGGAAACCCTCCAGGCCTGGAGGAAACACCAGACTAGTCAGTTACCACCAGGCAAGTGCCACCTGCCAAACACCCATGCAGAATCTTGTTTCTCATGGGGGAAAGTGCAAGAATTTCCCAAAGCAAATGCAGCCTCAATCTAAACGTCCAGTGTCCTTGCAACAAAAGACTTCAGCCACACCAGGGAATGATGAAAGGGGTTGGGGAACGAACTAACTGTATGGCCTGCTAGCCTTTGATTTCCAATCCCTTTTCCACGGCTGGTTCAAGCAAAGACTAAGAATCTACTTACAGAACAGCACTCAAAGAAGGTATTTCCATCTCACCTGATCACAGCTGGAAACCCATTAACAACCTCACCAAAACAAAGAAACTGTTCCTTTCTAAACACTTGGAGTTTGGTCAGCTCCCTCATCAGATACCTAATGAAGTCTATGGATATTATTAGTATTATTATATTCCTCTACGTAGACGCATATCAGCCTTCTAAGTATTTTGGCTGAGATGTCCATAACTATTGCATGGTCCTTCAGCCTAACCTCGCCGAATTACCAGCACTTTTCTGAAGCAGACTAGGCTTCAAAGGATTAAAATTCATCAGAAAGCTTTCTCTCTCATTAGCCATTTCCTCTGCGCTCTTAAATGGAAGCTACCTGCATCTACTGATTTATAAGCAGCTCCTGTTTTATGTTTATGAGTCTCTCAGATTATTAAAGATGGTTCCAACATCCTTCCATATTTTAATTAACTACCCTATTTCCCATCTTTTGCTTCCTATATATCAAATTCTTATTGCTTCCAATGTCTAATATAAGCATCAAGGTGGGCTTTTAGCCAAAGCTGTTTTAGCTACTTACACATCATTTTTGCTGCTTATTTTCTTCAGCTTTTGGAAATCTTCCCAAGTTAATAATTAGGAGGATGCTGATGTAATATTAACCAGATCACTCTGACCTCTCCTAATTTTGCCATGTTGCTGGTTCCTGTGTAGTCACTAAAGGCTCTTTTCCACCAAGTCCATAAAACTGAACTCCAAATTTATTCCTTCACATTGAGATGGGTGTTGTCAAAAAAAAAAACATCACAAAAACAACTAAAAGAGACTCCAAGAGTGTTTTACTCAGAAGGGAACAAAAGTGGGTGAAAACCCCTTCCTCCCCATGCATGAGAACTTAAGACCTCCCTAAAAATAAGGAACAGGGTCTGAGGGCCAGAATGACATTGGTATGGAGGCCAAGGTGTGAAACAAACCAACTTGCACAAGGTCACCCAGATCACTGGCCAAGCTCAGAATTGTACTCTTTCACCTATAGTTGGACAACCTACTGCTCGAGTGCCGACTAGCTGCGTGCTGTCAACCACTGAATGGCTGGAGCAGAGCCAAAGCAAGCCTGGGAAAGGGGAACTGCAGCCACCTGAATGAGTCAGGTGTGGATGGGACAGTACACCCTGAAAAGGTTCACCCTCTGTAAAACCACACACCACCTTTAGTAATTAAGCTGTTCTTCCACCCTCCTGTCATTAGGTGCCATTGTGGTGCTGCTTCTCATCTGCCTGGTCCTCTTTGGCCTTTTGTGCTTCAAAAGAAAAGTTAAGGCTCTGCATTGTTAACCCAGTAGGTTTAGGAGAAGGAACATGATGATGCATTTTTACAGACAGCAGAAAATTAGCAAAGGAAAGAATGAAATGGCAGTAGACTGATCTTAAAAAGAAAAAAGCAAGAGCTAAAAAGGAAGGAGGCTGCTACAAAAGAAAGAAAAGAGCATACAAAAGTTAAACAGTTACTTAGTTTGCCTAGCAAAAAGCAGCAGAGAAAGTCAAGCCACAAAGAAAACACATGTAAGAATTCAACTATGAACTTGTGCGTCTGACACACTTCCTTCGGCTTTCCTCTTCTGCACAAAACAGACACAGAGAAAGAACACACAAACCAGGCCTATCGTAAAAGGTTGATACTGAAATATCCCAAATTGTCCTCAGGACACGATGTTTGCTTTCCCAAGAGATGATTCACAGGAGCAAGGTTCTTTAAAGAGGCTTCTTTTTTAAGGAGATACTTGCCAGGACTTATTAGCCCTCACAGCCTGTCACTGGAGACACAGGGCACGTGTTCAGCTTGCCTTGCGTGCTGCTATTTTGAATCAAAGAAGTTTAGCTGCAGGGAAAACTAACCCCTGGAAAACCCTAACCCTACCCCAAACATTTAGTGGATTTGGCAGAAACTGGCTGAAATGGCTAATGAAGCTGACCTGGTGTTAAATTGCCAGCAACAGATTTGATGTCTGCCTCTGCTGTGCTTTCCTACCTTCCACCAAAATCAACAAATAAAAAAGTCCAATTGGACATTAAACTTTGCTAGAAAGCAGCATCCCAAGTTCTCTGTTGAACCTCAGATGCTTAATTTGCTGTTTCTAGATGCTCTCTACGTAGTACCGTGACTATGTTTCCCCTGAAGCATATTCCATTAGTCACAGTGGACACCAGCTCTGCAGAGCACAACATTCTTGTATAGTTGCCTAAAGGCAGTGGTAAAGCACCTGGAAACTTCACAGGTGTTTAAACCAGGTTCCAGCTGCTAACATATCACCACCAACTCAGAAAAAGCTGAAAGAGCCACTGCTCTTTAGTATATTTGAATCGTATCTCCAGGATGGCCAGCAGCCTACTTCTGTTAGGCTGTTCTGGCATTCACACATTTCTCTACTTTTAATGATTTTGCAAATGAATGAACAGGAAGATATGCACCTGCAGATCAAAGAGAAATCTCTTAAAGCATAATTATGGCTGGAATGAACCTGCACCAATGTATGTTAGTAAATCCAACCTGTTACTCTTTAACCCTTGGTCATCAGCGTCTAGCAAATATTTACCCAGTTGAAACTACAGTGCAAAGTTTTCTGCTGAGAGAAGCAAAGACAAAAGACATCAACAGGACTGAAATCCAAGTGAAGGGAACAGCTACACACAGTAGCAGTTTGTTTTAAAAAAATGTTTTGAATATACTTGTCAAAATCTCCCAATCCCTTTGCCTTATCCAAGCTTTTCCACTTGTTTCTCTCTTCAGTAAATCTGAAACATTATGTTGGACACACTTGTAGGCCCCTTATAAAGTAGCATCAATGAAAATGCAGGTCCCCAGATGAATGTCACATTGCCTGTCCACACCTGAAGACATATAAGATACCAGGAAACATTCATCCCACTGGAGAGCACCCAGCTAGGAAACACTACATTGATGCAGAGGACAGGATACATGATAAGGAAACATACACTCATCCCAGCCACTTCATCACCTCACTTCATATCCAACTGCTAATACCAAAACCAGAGAGATCTGGAAGCTGTTTACCATTTTCAGGGAAGAGTCAGCAAGCCCAAAACCCTTTTAAATGACCACTGCAAATCATCAAGAAACTAAGGGAGAGCACACTTTTATATGATGCCTCCAAGATATTTTATAAAAGATATCAATAAACCCTTTTCTCTTACACAGATTGTTTATACTTACAGCTCATCTAAGTGTTGTTACCTTTTCTAGAAGCCATCTCCTATGTGAACTGAAGGAGCTTCACTGAAGCTGTGTTGATTCACACCAGCCTGGGATCTGGTATACAGCCTGTAACTTTCTAACAGCAAAATATAAGGAAAATAATAGTATTTGCTGCAGCAGCAGCAATAAATTACACAGCGCTACAATATAATCTAGAACTTACATAAGCACTTAAGTCTCCAGCATTATTTTCTTCTCTCACCTTCAGTGTCTCCCACTCAAAATATTAATGTTATGTGCATTTAACATTTTCAGTTCTTTGCACATCTGGATAGTACTCACCTCTTCTTTGCCACTGTCTGGCACTCTGCAATAGACATCTCCAGTGGACGGATTATACGAGTCTATGTAGGAGGAACAAGGAACAAATTTGCCACCTATAAAATTTTCCAGCACCAAGAGATCTTTTGAGTGAGCCATCACTAGCCGCTTGCTTAATCTGCGGCTTTTTTCTGCAAGGCATCAAGTTTAGGTTAGTAGGTCTACATGTATTTGCACAGCAAGCCTGAACTCCTCCCCTTCTCCGTTTTCCCGGCCCTGCTCACTCACAAGGGGAAAAAAACCCTGGCAATAACAGCAGAAAAGAAAGTGGGGAGGGGAAATTACCGTTTCTCTGACACGGCTCTTTTCTAGGAGCTGAAGCAGGGAGGCAGGACCAGCTTAGTTATTCGAAACAGCTCCTTTCTACAGGAAATGAAGTACTGAAGAAGAGGAGAAAAAGCATAATTTGGCAGGGAAATTTCTCCCTGTGTCAGTTCTTCAAGCTACAGTCTGAAGCCATTTTACCTCAACTGTACAAAATAATTTAATACGCAAACACTAAGCCAAGGACCTGCCCCTTATCATCAGAAGACAGAGAAGAGACACCTAACTGACCACGTCTGTGGCTCATGCTCACTGCTTGTCATCATCAATACTTTTCCTTGTACCCCCCAAAACAACGCTTCTGCCAAACCAAAATACTTTAAACATAAGAAGTGCTCTTTTTAACACCAGCATCCCCAAACATCAAACAATACAAGCAGCTGAATGGCCCTTCAATTCAAGAGTGGAGAAGCACAGTTCTACCTCGTACACTCTGTTGAATGCTGTCAAGAAACCCAGTTTTTAAAAAAAGAAGCAAGACAACAGCTTTAACTGCTTTCCCTTCCATATATATTCCAGTGGAAGTTACCTTACTATACAGAAGACTCTTACGTATAATTACGTTTTTCTTTAACTACCCAATAACCTGCCTGGTAAGAGTTGTATAAAAGATATTTTTCTCCAATAGAGCATGTTTAAGAGTATCAAACTGCTAAGATTGCATGTCAACTTCTTGCATTCCAGAGATACTCTACATCCATATTAGACAGCAGTGTGTCATCACCAGGAGACTGTGAATACCTCAACTGGCAATTTATAAAGTTCTTGCATCCTATACCACTGCCAAGCCATCACATTCCTTGTGGATCAAAGTGCAAATTACTTGGATTGAACAACAGTGACACATTTCTGTTGCACAACAGAACATTTATGCATCAACCAACTGGTGCAGTCATATTGAAATTGGATTGGATAAGGTAATACCTCCAGCTCTCCAAAGTTACAGACCAGGAAAGCATGAAGCAGCTTTTTGCTTGTCACAGAATAGAGCGTCTCAAAACTTAATGTAGGAAGGGTTATTAGAAGTTCATTCTGTATCACACTTCTTTATCCACAAACAGCAAGGAATTTACTGAAGTCTTAAAACTGAAGACATATTTCTTCTGCCTGTAGCACTTCCACTGTCCCCTGACATTTAAGGCAACCTAAACATTTTCAAGGTTTTAAGGCAAGTTCAAGTGCAAGTTTCAACATAGGAGCTTGGCACTAGAATGGGTTGCTCAGGGAAGCTGTGAATGCTACATCACTGGTGGTGTTCAAGGCCAGATTGGACACAGCCTTGGGTGGCATGGTTAGTGAGAGGTGTCCCTGCTCATGGCAGGGGGGTTGAAACTAGATGATCTTAAGGTCCTTTCCAACCCTATGATTCTATAAAATCTCTGGAATCCAGCAAGTGCCCTGAATCTTCACAGCTGGCATGCTGAAACTGGTTAAGTATTTAAATGCAATGTCTTGTTTATAAAAAGACATAACAAATAGTGTTAATTCATAAGCTTCAGTTTTGGCAATACCAGTTTTCAGATATTTCAGATTTGTAAGATTTTATAAAAGTAATTTCCACATGAAGCACTGCTGATACTTCTATACTGTGCATGTAGTCAACAGTATAATTTACCTATCTGCTCCATCAAGTGCAGGTATCTGCTGAATTGGGGCTAAAACATGTAAGTGCAAAACAGTTACCTACCAGAAAAAGGCATATGGGAAGAGTTGATATGGACTGTACGTGACTTTGAACTAAACAACCATCATAGGCTTTTTGGTTCTTCTCTACAGAGGGCACAGCTTTACTTCAGTCAACCCCAGTGACTGATGCTCTGGAAATACCACTCCTTCCCCACGCTACTAACTATGATCAAAGAGGCCCTGCATACAGGTTCCAAAACACCTGAGCTCCTCTCACACTTCCGACAGAGAAAAGGCCTTTCAAGCTGCAGTAAAGTGTGTCTGTGCTGAGCTCATGCTGGAGGCAGCAGCAGGACTCTTTTCAGTCAGAGGTTTTGCTTGTCCTATTACTGAAAAGCAAGAGGGAGCTATAGGCTCAAGTAAGCACAACACTTTGGCTTTAGCATACATCGCAAGAATAAACAGCCAGCTTTTGTTCAAACGAGCACCTAGTCTGAATGAGAGATATGTATGTGTAGTAGCTGCAGAGTAACATGAGAAAAACTGAACTTGTTTCCACAGAAAGACGAGGCGCACATCTGTTTCGCATTTTAACTCATCAGTTTCATAGAATCATAGAATAGTTAGGGTTGGAAAGGGACTTATGATCATCTAGTTCCAACCCCCTTGCCATGGGCAAGGACAACTCACACTAAACCATGGCACCCAAGGCTATGTCCAACCTGGCCCTCAACACTGCCAGGGATGGAGCATTCTCAACTTCCCTGGGCAACTCATTCCTGTGCCTCACCACCCTTACAGTAAAAAAATTTCTCCTTTTATCCAGTCTAAACTTCTCCTGTTTAAGTTTGAACCCATTACCCTTTGTCCTCTCACTACAGTCCCTCATGAAGAGTCCCTCCCCAGCATCTTTATAAGGCCCCCCTTCAGATACTGGAAGGCTGCTATGAGGTCTCCACGCAGCTTTCTCCAGGATGCACAGCCCCAACTTTCTCAGCCTATCTTTATACGGGAAGTGCTCCAGTCCCCTGATTATCCTTGTGGTCCTTCTCTGGACTTGTTCCAACAGCTCCATGTCCTTCTTATGCTGGGGACACCAGAACTGTACTCCAAGTTAGGTCTCATGAGAGCAGAGTAGAGGGGCAGGATCACCTCCTTGGACTTGCTGGTCGCGCTCCTTTTGATGCAGCCCATGATACAGTTGGCTTTCTGGGCTGCAAGAACACACTGCTGGCTCATGTTCATTTTCTCAACAACCAACACCATCAAGTCCTTCTCTGCAGGGCTGCTCTGAATCTGTTCTCTGCCCAACCTGTAGCTGTGCTCTGACCCAGGTGCAGCACCTTACACTTTTCATGATTGAACTTCATGAGGTTGTCATCAGCCTACCTCACAAGCATGCCAAGGTCTCTCTGTATGGTATTTCTTCCCTCCAGTGTTATCAACTGAATCACAGAGCTTGGTGTCACCAGCAAACTTGCTGAGGGTGCACTGTCCATGTCACCAATGAAGATGTTAAACAAAACATCTTTACTCTGAAACTTCTGAGTTATGGAAATTAAAGAACGATTTAACACAATTTAGCAGTGTTTAAATAGAAAAAATGAAGGAGCCAAGAATTATGCTCAGACAAAGTTATTTTATTATTCCTACAGTTTAAAAAATAAAACTAGCCAATGTTGGCACAGGTTCCACTACACAGCAAAAGAAAGCTTATGTTTTTTAAATAAATTTTGGGACAGGGAAAACAATCCCAATAATACTACAGGCCCTTCTCTTGAAACCAAAGTAAACAACTCTTTTTTTCCCCTGAATATGCATTCAAATCAAACCTAAAAATATATTAGACCAATAAAGTTACTTTACTGAATTAATGTGCAGCAAAAAAAAAAAAAAGCAAATCAAATATGTAAACAATTTATGTCTGGAAGTAAGGAGTTTGTTTCATGATGATTCATCACCTTGTTCTCTAATTCGACATTCTAAGATTTTTCCATCAAGCTTTCTAAGGGCTAAATTCCACATGGAGAAACATGAGATTCTTGAGATTGAGAAGTGCAACATTAGCAGTTCCTTGTCAGCTGGCATCTTGTTCTGCAGTGGGAGAGACCGATGAAGGGTTCCCCAGACGTCTCACACGATCTGACTTTTGTCATCATCATCTTATCCCCAATTAACTGCACTTGTTCCTTCAACTGAAGTAACTGGATTCTTAAACAGAAGTTTGGGCATCTGACTGCATTTTGGTTGGACAGTGAAACCTCTTGCACCACTGTCATTCTTTAATCTAAAAATACAAACAGATTAGAAAAAAACCCTATGGTGAAAAATGAAGTACCAAATGTGAAATGATCACAGCTTTTTTCAATGTGATCTAGTTAGCTGTGCAAAAAAATAGTTCCTTTTGTTCTTAAATTCTCTTGAACAAGACATATAAAATAGTAATTCCCAAATAGCAGAGTTCAGTCTCCAATTCTACAGACACAGGGCGTCACAGATCTGAATAAGACTCCATTCACTTCAAGCTAAACTTATTGAAAAATGGGTGCAAGCTTAAAGCCCTATTTCTGGATCCTATTTAAGACCAGGCAGATTATTAAGAGCATTAAAATTCCATAGAGGCGAGAGCACAGCATACCTATGCACACACGGACAAGACAGAAATTCTTTCCAGTTTTTGACATTAAATGATTCAACTTTAAGCCCCAGTACCAGAACTAGGTTAATCTGACTAAACTGCTCTCCCTCAGGCCTAGAAACAAGTTATATTAGAATATAACCAAAAATCATAGCAAGATTTTGTTACTGTGATAGAGGACATTCATATTTTTTGATCCTAATATGAGGCAAAACATTTCTATTTAGCCCCATAGCCTTTGCTTCCTCTCACACAGGCATCAGTAAGACTCAAATGTATAACTGTCCCTAATGCTAACAGAAAAAAATCTGGGACCCAAGCTAGCCACAGTAAAATTAACCAATACTTCTTATTTACAAACTACTTCAGGTATATTATACAGACCATCAGGTTTTGGAAAGACTGATGTATGTTAAAATAGTTAAGGTTAAATAAAACTAAACACCAGAGAAGAGGGAAAATGCACAACATCCAACAATTTAAACTGAGTCATGTTTGCTCCAAATAAATTGAACAGAACTGTGGCAAGTTTTCCTCACATCTTGCTAAAGCACTGCCTCTTTTCAGCAGAATAAATTCACTTTTTAGACCAAAGGGTGCAAAACAGGTCTTAACCGTAAAAACTGAATGCTCTGTGAAAGTTAACACTTTTCTTTTACAGAACAGAAAGTCTGCTACAAAAATGCCATACCTCTGTGACAACTCCTGCAGCAATAGTGGAACCACCATAGCGCAACATAAACCTCCCAAGCTCTTTAAAATCTTTATACAACTCCAGGGCAACAGGTCTTTGAGTCTGTAGTTCTATTAGAGCATTCTGTCCTTTAGACAAGAACCTACAGATAAATTAGAAGAAAACTCTATTATAAATATATGCATGAATTAAAAAGAGAACAGTGAATAATTGAAAAAAAAATATGAAGTAAAAAGCCAAAAGTATTATGAGCAAGCTTGATTTCAAGTATAACCCAAGCCAACAGACTGAAAACTCATTTGCCTGGAGCACATCTTTTAGAAATACAGCCAAGTTTTCTTTAAAAGCTTCTAGAGAAGGGCATCAACATTTATCAAATCATTTTAAAGTTTATTATCTCATTTAATACATAGGTTTTTTTCATGTCCAGTAGAAATCAAGCCCTGTTTCAAAATCAAGAGTCAATTTATTGCTCTTTAGTCATGATTTTTCTTCCCATTACCTTTCAGCAACAGTTTCAGCCATGCAAAAGGATTATTCTGATAACGCTGTGTCTCAGCATTTCTACCCAAATAGCTCTGAATAACTCGAAAGAAGTTTCCATAGTTTAACTTGTATGGGAAGACTCCCTAAATCTGATTTTCTCTTACCCGCTGTCTAGCTGAGCTTATTTTAGACAGTAACACCACTCCAGAATTATACCATGAAAAGACAAAAATCACAAAAAACAAACAAAATCCTTTAAATAAAGGGTTGGCGATGTAGGATTCACTACAGATTCTGCAAGTGAACTTGGACAAGTCATTTTACCTCTCAGGTGCTTCATATTTATCATGTTTGGTAGGAGTTTTTTCACTCTCTATTCTAAACATGAAACAAGCTAAAACAATGAAAATCTATTCTTTAAACACATCATTGTTTCATAATAGAACATGCTCAGTGTGTAAATATACATACACTAATCAAAAGCGCCCATTTCTTAAATAATTATTAACTATTCAAAATAAACACTTACTTAGGTTTACTCTTTGTCACTTCACCAGTGCTTTTGTGCAGGACACTCAACAGTCTTCTAATAGTAGCAGGTTCACTTACAGTTTGATAGTGTAAAAGCACCTAAAAATATTTTTTGTTATTAAACATTCTACAATCATCAGAAATCTCAGGTATTAATACTTGAAAACCTCAACTTCTTTTAAGACCCATTTTTTGAACAAATGCTCGTAAAACTTGCCTCACAGGAATCTCTACTGTACAATCAGTAATTGTTTTAGTCCTTAAACTTTATGATGTGTATAGTTATGACAGAAAGATTATTATTTCATCATACATTGTTCATTCTTAAGTACTTTGCTTTTGCCAATTCAGTGTAGTACCACAGCATGAACTGGTACTTAATTTATTTTAAAAGTATCTTACAACTAAGTTCATCATTATACTCCTACAAGGCATAATCTTTCTAAAGGACAGATTAATCTGACTGGGGTAATTCATGTTCTCTGGAATTGGCAAACCTATGCATTAAAAGCCATGAAGAATATACATAAGCAGCCACAATACACATCCTCTTCAAAACACAGAAGAATCCGTTTCATCCAGAGAGACAGAACTGTTTCTGGATGCTAAATGCCTCCCATATCTGGGGGGTTGAACATGGATAGGAAAAGTCCCAAGCAACCTGTAATGAACATAGGAACTTTTACAGACACTTACAGGAAATCCTTTAGTGATTGGAACCTCAATATTGAAGATGAGAACCCGAGCTCTGAAACGAGTGCAAACTTTAATGGGTTCCTTGGGATCACAATATACACAGCCAACACTACAAGAGAGGTGAACAAAAGAAACTGATATATAATCTTGACATACAAATGTTAATCACTGCACTGGAAAAAGACAAACATTAAAGATAAGTAAAGCAAAGGCAACACCGCTTTAATACAACCTGAAAGTGGAAAAAAGAAAAAAACAAAAACAAACCACCAATCAGAACACCATATGAAAGCCTATAATGAAATTCATTCCTAGAAAATGTCTACAGTACTTTGTGGGTATGCATGAGGAGGTCTGTCTAGTTCAGTGAACAATTATGTCCATTGCTAACCAGTTTCTAAAAATGTCAGTGTTTCCTGTGCGTAGATACTTCGAAGAATTAGACTTTCATTCAGAGATTGATTGTTCCAGAGCAACAACATAAATTACTGCAGGGTACCCAATATTGCAGTTCTGCTGCCTACAACTCAATTATTTTGTGGATAAAGAGACATTGTGATCAGGATCCTCAAAACTTACTCTCTCAGCAGCTTTTCAAAATACTCTACATGGAGTCATAAAAACGCTGCTCTTTGCAAGTCAGTCAGGTAGACCAGACATAGCTTTTTCATAGTAGCTAGTTTTAGCCATCCGAAAGGAAAATTAATCCCACCCAGAAAAACATGACTGAAGAGAATAAACTACACAATTAAATGTATCAAATTTCAGATGCAATCAAATTTCATCTCTATCAAGAGGACTTAAAACTCTGTATCTGTCCATGACAAATGTAACATCTCCAAAAGATGAATGACATCAAGCTAACGAAGCCTTCATTCAACACGCAGAACAAGATTTCTCCTCCCATTTACCACAGGGAATCACACCCCGTTACAAGGCGGCAATACAGAAAAGCCCGAACTTCCCCCTTAAACACAGAGCATGACTTTGCAAAACTATCAATTCAAGGATTTTTTTCAAACAGCAGCTTGAAAGTTTACTCTCTGAAGTCCAAATGGATTGTAAAAATGGTGCATGAATTACAGGCCCAACTTTCTAACCTGAACAAAAACAGATGCTTTTCTAAAAGCTTGAGGTTAATGCTTAGGATGAAACCTATAAACTGAAACAGACACTAAGAGATTTGCTGTGTCCCACTGAATGGGATCCCCCAAAAAGCAAGCAGCAAAACATGTACCAAAACAAATGTTACAAGCAGCTAATAAACAGTTACAAGCAGTTGAATAAACAGTTTCCATTAATTCCACTTATTTAGATCTACTTACTGGCATGCAGTAGCAGCCGTCAATATGTTTTGTTAGAATGGTTTATGATTCAATAAGCTCTTCAAAAATCTTTTGTTTCATTTAGCAACAAGAATACTTAGTTCAGCAATTAAAATGTCCAAGGACAAGTCTTAAGGTCACCAAGACTTTGAAGGTTACCAGTGTCTGCACTAGGGCAAAATATGAACACTAACAGTATTCTTCTGAGGAAGCCGTTGTACATGTAGCAGATGTTTCCAACGTTTGGACATGCAAGCCAGGTGATAGGCATCACTTTGGTTTTAAATATCCTGGTAGCCACATCATTCTTCAAGTAAACCGCTGACTGTTGAGTGCAATAGTTACACAGCTTTTCATTAAAAACAAACCGTTACTTAGACTGAAACCCAGTTCTGCTCACTTGATTTTGATGATATCCATGCCGGTCAAAGTGAGAGTAACGTGATCTCCTGCTGCAGCCCAATCAACTGGTTCATCATGCAGTGTGATTCCTGGAAATGAGTAAGAACAGAACCTCACAGTGAAGTACCTAGGTTCTGAGCTACAAACAAACAGCCCTGTTTGGGCCATTTGTGCTTCATCAACCATTACTCATCAAATTTCAGTATGAATGGGTTGAGAGTAAAAGCTTTTTAACTGAGAAGACTGAGGAAGCCTTTTTTCCCCCTTTGGTGAGGACTCACTTATTCTCTCACCCCACCCAGTGCAAAACATGGCTTTATTTAAGCCAGAGGAGGGGACCTGGCACTTGTCACAGAGCGCAAATGACGCAGTCCCGAAAATGCTGTAGTACTAAATATCTCCATATCTGCCCCACCCATCCTTTGAGGCACACGCACACCCTAGACCGCATCTTTCATTGTACTTTAATGGTACTGTGGCAACTTTCATTTACCTTAAGTGGATTTGCTGACTCTTTCATAAAAAAGAAAAAAAAAAAAAAAAAAAGAAGCGTAACTGATGCCTACCATTCACAATGTTGTGTCTATTCAAAAGCACCTTTAACAGTAACTACGTTTTGATTTTGATGTATTTTAACCTGGTTTGTAAGATAACCTGGTTGGTGGTATGGACAAAACTAAATGCTCTTGAACTAACATTCTGAGGTTTCCTGCAGAGACGAAAAAGGCAACTTAAAAAAAAAAACTTTTTATGAATACTGAATACATTAATAGGATCTAGTTCTATTTTACTACAGACTGATCTGCAAACCTGTTCCCAAAACCACACGACACCAAACTCTGTGGCTTGGTTGATACATTGGAGGGAAGGAATGCCATCCAGAGGAACCCTGACACGCTTGTGAGGTAGGCTGATGCCAGCCTCATGAAGTTTAACCATGCCAAGTGCAAGGTCCTACACCTGGGTCGGAGCAATCCCAGGCACAGCTACAGGTTGG
>JASSUY010017093.1:0-34256 GCA_032466535.1 Forpus xanthops
TCTTTGGATTCTCCTTCCCATTTCCCCGGGACTGGGGAAGAAAGAGGGGGGGGGGGGGGGGTGCACATAACTGTTTGAGGGGCCTCAAACTACGACATTAGGTATACATAAAGATGGCTATTTCTACAAATATTACAGTCATTATTAAGATATCCAGTTGTACAGCCACATGGTTCAGATAAATGTGGGGAAGTAAGTATCACTTCAGTTGCTTGGTGTTCTTTTGATAAAATCTCAAGATGTACCGAAACCTTGAAATGCGTTCAAAACATTGAATGCTATTTAAAGAGAGAATATGGGTAAAGATCATCTAAATATTTCATTAAAGAAAGATCTCATTGGCTGAAAGAGAACTTGCTTACATGGCACACTAATATTATGGCAATTCATTCCACATTTGCATCTTTTATTTGTCAAACATTGAGATATATCATTTCCCCTCCCCCCAAATTTATAATATTCATAACATGATAACATATAGACACTTAGGTATGCAGATATGAAAACTAGAAACTAAAATTGGAAATAAAATGTTAAAAATCTGGTCTATATCTAAACTCCATCATTCAATAAAATAATTTTTTTCCAGTCCATTCCCCCTTGCCTGCCCCTCCCATTCCTCTCCCACTGTAATTACCTTCAGTATTTATTGCACACAAGCCCTTTCTATTACTAATCCAACAATTTCCATATGAGACAAAGGAAACACAGTAGCTGCTATTGATCAATATTTCAGTAAAGTATTTAATGGGATGCCCCCAAAGGAAAATATTAGCAAAATATTATAAGGTAGATGAAGAAAATTACAAAAAGAAAAGAAAACAGGAATGACAAAATTAAAAATTAGGCTTAGAAAAGTTTAAGAAGATTTTATTCCTCAAGCATCAGTTTTGGACTGATCTTATAAAACATCCTCACTGTCAAAGACTATTCTTTTAATAAAAATAAAGAAGGCTCTTACCCAATCTGCTGATGAAACAAAGTCAGAATATTTCATTGATGTAGAAAGAGCATCATAAAAAAGAACTCCATGTCCTTGAGGTCTCATGTAACACAGATAGAATGAAGTTCAGTAGCGCAAGAAAGGCATGGAAATTATTGGAAACTATTAACAAAAACGTATTCTCAAGTTGCAAGATCATGAAATAGAAAATACAAAAGAATAAAATGTTTGGCATCACATGATTAGGAATAAGATGACCAAATGCAGTGCTCAGACACATCAGCCAGTGAGATGTGGCTTAAATTCAATAGATGTATGTAAGTATTAGAGTCATTCAAGCTGTACTCTTTTATGTAATCCATTATACGTCTTCAAGGAATAGTACCACAAACCAAAACTAGATTCAGAGATGAGTTCCCTGAATGGTTAAGAAAATAGATTAGTAGAGTGAGCAAAGTTGACAGATTCTCATTTTGCACAAGCAAAACCATAGTCAAGTGAAAAGGGCAAAGATTCACTTTGTAGCCAATCTGAAATCCCAAAGCAGAAACTCACAGCACAACTGGATCACAGAGGAGAGTTCAGGAGACACCTTTTTTACACAGCTTGGTTTTTGTTAGAGACATTTCCTGTCCGTGCTTATGGGAGTGAATAATTGCCTTTGAGGTACATGCTTGCGAGTATGAGAATATGCAGAGAGCTTTGTTAGTGTTTACATCAGTGAGCAGATGAAGCAATTTCTATAGCTATCTGTAAACCAGGAACTTATGAGACATTATTTTTCTTTACGCTTCTTGCTATGTTGTTCTTATAACACGTCAAAGATCTCTCATTACAATTATATCAACGAAGAAGCCCATTACCATATCAGCTTATTACACCCAATTATAGACCCTGAGCTGCTTTGTTAAAGTAATCATTAACCTTTTCAGAACTTATAATAAGAAATCTAATCAAACAGAAGTGGCAGGGTGCATTCTGAAATAAGAAGAGTTGTCATGTACAGTAAATTTTAATACACTGACTTTTCTTAAATTAGCTAGTTTTATTAAATTGAATGAGGGGAATTTCTTTTAATCAGCACTAGCTGTAAAAACCAGGAATTATTCTGCATTGTAAAAATAATATATTTTCTGGGCTGAGTGTTACAAACTATTTTGACTTTAATTCAAATTAAAGGTGCACCATTTGTTAAATTTATTGTTTTTAATTATTTGTCAGGTGAATTTGCATTCTTAAAGAAATTGCATGAAAAAATATAAACAGACATAATTAATTTCTTTAATGTTTATCATTCTGAACTATACAACACTCTGAAATGGCAGACAGTTCACAGAACAATTTTATCCAAATAATCAGTAGCTACTTTACAGTATTATTTTAGTAAATAGCCCCTATAAGACTTGGTTGGATATGAGCTGAAGCCAACTAATAGGGGACTATGCTGTACCATCTGACTCCTAGAAACCCAGAAAAATCCTCCTGTGACAGTCAATCTGATTAAGAAAGATGAAGAAAGAGTTCTTGGAGAAGGACAGTTGAATACAACAACTAATTACATCAGCCTTCTGAAAGAAGCTACATCTGGGATCTAGTCTCTTTTCTAATAAAAATTTAATGTATGTAATTGCACAATTTCAGAAGGAAAGACTATGAGAGACCTCAGAATACTTTATAGACTGACTAAATACTATATTCCAAATATACTTGGGGTAAAAAAGAAATTATTTTGAACCTCTGTACTGAAAGATGTTGGAGGAATTTGGGCCTGTTTGTTATTTCCAGATGTATGACAACTGCCAGGAAGTATTTTGCAAATAGAAATCCTCATTGTGAATGTAGCCTTTGGCCGTTATTTAGAAAGCCAGAAAATCAACACAGTTGCCTTTGAGTGCTTTTTTATCTTCCTGTCACTTGTCCAATACTCTGCTGCACACATGAACATGTCTTTCCCAAAAACCTACTTAAAGATAATTTATCTTGTTAGACATCATTACAATCTCAATTTTCTAGAACACCTTTAGCTCCTCCTCCCAAATCTCATGCATATCTCCAGTACATCATTCCTAGGTGTGGGAGGGCTCAAACAGAGGCAGAGTTTCCAAACCCAGTTTTGGGTTTAATCAGAAATTAGGAGATCCATATTTCAGCCACAATTCTGTTGCTCTTTTCACAAGGGTTTTCTGTTCTGTCACACTTCTCCTGTTCCTTTTGTAAGTTAGCAGAAGAGGGGGGAGAAGAGGAAGGGGGTTACTGATTTCAACAATACGGAATTTTGTTGATGTTGTTATGTTCTCAATGCTGTTTGGAAGTTGCAAGGTGATGCTTAGCTTATGCAACTGTGTTCTGTAGCACAGTATCAAACTGCTTTGAGAAGAATTGCAATTATGCACAGAATACTAATCATATTACAAATTTAAGCACTGTTAATATTCATGATTTAATCTTGTGCACAGACAACTGGCTCTCACACTGTTGTACTGTTGGCAAGACCTACATTAAATATGCTGTTTCTTAGATTACAATATCAATTGATAAAAACCACAATTAGTGCTGTACTTGCCTATTGTCCAGGTATAAGACAGTAACTGAAGGACTTCATAAAAAATATAACATTTAGTTGCCACAATTTTGGTATGTTGGTTTCCACCTCCTCTCATATCAAATCCTTCTAACCTGTCTCAATGATAACAGTCAGTTAATCATCACTAATTATTCAGGGGATTATTTCACATCCATAATTATAGTTTTTGGTTCACCAATTCTCTGTAAAATACTGGCCTATAAAAGCTTCTGTTAACCTGACCTTGCTGTAAAATACATTATTAAATGACCAAAGCCATTAGCAAAGAGAACTAAAAGCCAATGTATGAAGGACAGAGGCAACTACTTGCACATTTAAATATTTCTGCTACTAGATAAAAGTGCATATGAAGCCAAGGTCAATTAACTGATAACCTTCTGATTCTCTGCAATTTTCCTGGCTAACCAAATAGCAACAATTTTGGAGGTGAATGAACATAAAGTTAAGTAAAAATGTTAAATTTCATTCAACATTAAAGATCTGTGGAAACAAGCAAACTGTGAATTGTATTTATACACTGTCATTCCAAGTGCTAAAGTTAATAACAGATGGTCTGAACTAAGAGACTACTGAAAAATTCAAAGTTATGGGAGGCTATTTAAAAGCTAGGAAGTGAAAGTGAACAGTAAAAAGTAAAGGAAAATATAACTGTTCTAACTGTAAATATACATCTATTAAACACTGATTCAGTAAAAATCTTTCATAAAAGTCTCTGGTCTATTTTGGGGTACTTCTGGAGGAATGATGCTGAGATGAGTCAGATGCACTGTCTAAGCTAAGACCTGAAAATAGGATCACAGGGGTGATCACATTATGATCTCCTAAGTTCTTGGAGCTAAAATCTGTTCTCTGTTCTTCATACAGCTGTGGTCAGATTTCAAAGGTCTTTATAAGGAAAACTGTTTTCTGGGGGGTTCAGAGGATATAGAATTTACACTTGTGCAGAAAAATATCTCCTGCAAAGAACCTGATACCCTAATAAAACACATTACTAGAAGAAGAAAATGTTTTTGAAACACTCCCACAGAATAATCATGTGAGGTCCTTAAAATCCTCCATCCTGGCTGAGATTAACCCATGCATACAGAAATTTATATCACGGTTTCTCACAGCATTATATTTGGGTATCTGTTTAAATATACTGACCATCAATATCTGACAATGGTCACATAAAAGCGTATAATTATTAATAAAAATGTCAATAAATAGATTTTTTATCATCTTGCTCATTCCTATTTTAAAGTATTACTCTTAATGTTTCCTAGGCACTTAGAGACTTGAATGTGCAAAATAACCTGGATGATGGGACAGAGTGCATCCACTAACTTTACAGGTAATACCAATTACAGGGAAAATGGTCAAATATGTGAAGCTATCCTTCTTTATTCACGACTTGTGAGACCACATTCCAAGTGCTGTGTCTCATTTTGTGTCTCCCTGTACAAGACTCATATAGGCACATCAGAATGAGGTCCTGCAAAGGGACCACCACAAGGATGGTAACTTGGATGAAGCACTTGGCACATGAGGAGAGGAAAAGAGCTGTCTTTGCTCAGTCTGGAGAAAAGAGACAAAGAAGAGACCTTATTGCCATCTACAACTACATAGTGGGAGAATGTAGAGGAGATGCAGCCAGATGCTTCCTGGATAGGCATGCAGACAGCATAAAAGGCAGCAAAAAACATGCTGAAGTGTGGAAAATTCTACTAAATATAAGAAATAAATCTTTTAACAAAGAAGGTGGCCTGATACTTGAAAAGGGGTCCAGAGAAGTTGTGGAACCTCTATCCTTAGAGCTACTCAAAGCAACTCCACAAAGCTTTGAACTAAACCAGAACCAAATATGCCCTGCACTTGAGATATAACAAGGGGTCTCTTCTAGATAAGTGATTTTGTTTTTCTAAATGTCTAGGGGACTTCTTGGGATTAGTAGAAATCATTGCACTATTTTAATAATCTTTAAAAGGGTAGATACTCCCATCCCAAAGGCATTTCTTCTGGTAATTCACTAGCACATAATTTTTTTTTGCATTAATACAATTTTTGCTCACAGTAAGTTCCAAGAGTGCTACTAAGCTGGTAACGTGTATTAATGGTTTTCTAAACTTAGCTCCTAAAACGTTACAATGTTTATTAATAATAGCCTCCAAAACTAACAGTAGATTCTCACTTCATTTGTTTTCAACAACACAGTTGTTATTTCCCTGTAAACACGAACATGCAAAAAAAGCTATCCTGGATTGGTGCAAGGGTAAAACATAAGAACCTAGGAAAGCCTACCATAGCATTCCTACCAGCAAACCATCCCAGTGCAATTCACTGTGTGCAATTCTAGTTGGCACTGTGACATTGTTTAATAGGATTCTGATTTTTATACAAACTTAAGCACTGTTGGAGATCAGAAAAATAGGAAGAAGGAAAGAAAAGTAAGAAGAGTACAAAAAAAAAATTCTGAAATGCAAGCTTAATGCACAATCCCAAAATTAATTAAAACAGTATAAAAGACAGGATAATCCCAGGAAGCAATAAGGAAAAAATGTTAATGCTGGTAAGGTTTGGAATTATTTTGATTTTACATGTAATTCTGTTACTTCAAATACAGATTCTCTGGGCAAAGAAAAAGCATTCCTCAGAGCATCCTTTTCTTCCCTTGTGTCCTCCTAACAAACTCTTTGGACTACACTAATGAACTCTCGACTAGATCCTCCACTGAACAAGAATTCCATAATGTTCAAACACCATCAAAAAGAAAATGAAAGACAAAGGTGCAACCCTTCCATTTCAACGCATTTGAGCTCCAGCTTTGCTCAGGGAAGTTGTCAATTTTCCTCCATTTTTCAATGCTGTCTGCCTGCTGCTGACCCATCACTCCCTCATATTCCAGTACTGTTTCCAGACCTTGATGTTTTATAGCACTCCTCACCATCTTGCTCCCTTCTATGAAATAAGGAAAGACTAAAAATTCACAGCAAGCTCATGTGTAGAAGGAAACAGTTCAGTGCTGTCTTGATTATTCTTAAATGAATTATTGCAGCTTTTTAACTCAATTAGTTGAAAAATTGAAAGGAGAAATATTTCCACATAAAGTTGTTTCTTAAAGAGATTTTTCATATTGAATTAAAAAATGCTAAATAATGAAAAAATTGCCACATGACAGCTCAAGACATAAGAAATTATTAGAAAACAGCAAGGTTTTGGGTTGAGTTTTTGTCTGTTTCTGTTTTCTCTTTTAAAATTTAAAGTAGAAAAGCAGTAAGTACTTGGAGAGACTTAGGAATGATTTTTATAACAGAAAAGTCACAAGAAAATTATAGTTTTGCTATAAATCGTAATGTTTAGTGAGCAAAACCTGCACTGGGTAGCAGTGCATGGACAGTTCAAAAGCCTGTATTTGAATACGTTTTTGAAAGCAATATCTGCAACACTGGACTAATTGTATACACTGTAAGAATTCTTACAGCTGTATAATCCATGTTGAATTTGGAGACTGTTGAAAAATAGCCCTGCATTCACAATGTAATTCAGAGTTAAAAGCACCTTATCAAAGACCTATGAAATGAGTTATTTTCATATATCAAATCAGTATTTATCTGTTCAGCTCAAATGTACAACAAAATGTTCTCAGCATCACAAATGATCTCCTGCTAGCAATGTTGTGTCTTGCACAGCAAATGCACTCCAGGAGAACAAGTCACTTATAAAAATATCTCCTCCTTTCCCACAAAAATAAAAAGCTAAATTCTTTGCCGTAAATTATTTGGTTCTGCTTTCCTAGTCGTATGTCTCTGAATACATCACTTAAATCTTATTTCAGCCAATAACTTCTGTAAAATGCAAGCTATTAATGCAGCACTAGCGAGGCAAGCTCTACTGGCAGAGCTACATGAAAAGGTTTTTGTCTTCGCAGATCAGATATTTTCAAGTCAGCAACTGTAGTGGAGGAGTTGTCAATAAAATTATTTGGTAGATGGGCTCATCAGATCCAGCATTGCACAGTGACAGTTTGTACATTTGTGATAACCGACAGAATTTAAGCAGAAGCTGAAGAAGTACACAGTGAGCCCATCTTGAACATAAATGAGTACAGTACTAGATTTAATTTTTTATCATATTAGCTTAAAGCATCTTAAGCTTCAATGAAACACTAGAAATTAAGTATGCAACCATGGATGACAGCATACATCAAATGTGCTACTTTAAGAGTCTAAGGAATCCAAGAAGAGTGAAGAGAGAACTACTTCAGAGCTTAGAAATAAAGTAGAAAAGTCAAAGGTGCAGAATAATTGTGCTGTTTGCCTAGCATGTTCTGCAGAGGAGGGGTTATCATCTGCAGCAACTGCCGGTATGGAAAGAAACTAGGACTTGGTCCTGAGGTGTGCCAGGGCTGATGTGCATGTAGGTGCATTACTGGGCAAACAACTTGGCTTCCTAGCAATAGACAGGAAACTCCTGTTTGAGGCAATATGCTCAAGGAGTGGGAGAGGGGAATGAGGGTGAATTCTTTGGGATTCCTTCATCCCCCCCATTGCACTTTACAAACAGCAGAATACAAACTTATTAGAACATGCTATTTTTTTTTTGGTGCATTTTCAGTTTAGACACCATTATTTTTACTTGAAAGTAAAATTTTAAGCAGGCTTGAATTTAGTAGACAAATATGAAGAAAAACCAGTAACTAGCTTGATCTAGCTGCTTCTCAGAAAACTGGAAGACTGAGAACTGCAACAGAATCAAATAAAATCGAATTACACAGCTCTGTCTACATGATCTGTGGTCAGCAGTCATTCTGCATCCGCCATTTAAGGTTCGCATAAACCCAATTCAGGTACGCTTTTAAGCAGAATTTCATACCTCTGTAGACCCGATGGTAGATGTAGGGAAGAAAAGTCAATTTTCTGTTCCTACTCTTTTTTTCAGAGAAGATAAGAAATCCATCATCATTATCTGGGGGAATCATTTGTCCACAGAAATGGACATGGCAGTTACTTTATGCAGCAATATGAAGATAAGAAGTCCCTTTAATTCCATCCATGAATTAATGAAGTGTATTGGAGTGCTCTCACATTACACACTGTGCTTTGGAAATTAAACAAAACAATTATTTCATCACCATTTGAAGTTGCGGCTCACAGCCATGTTCTAGGGAATATGAGAATTTACTTCTCTATTTTTAATGAGCTGAACATATTTTGAAAAAAGGCATACTACAATAATACTGGATAATCTTAATGCTAATATATAGGTATACAGCAGACAGGGTAGAGTGTTCATAAGTAAATTAAGCTTTATTACTTTGTATTTGCTTAAAGCATATTTGTGAATTCATAAAAATAATTTCTCTGGCTAAATGCACTTTTTAATTAGCTGGTGTTCAGTGATACAGAGCACTGCAATATCTGTGACAAGACTTGTATCCAGTTGCTCGTAAAACTCTGTATCTTCATTGTTGCTAAGGAATATGTTCATGTCTCATCTGTTTTTCACCATGCTAAGACTATTCCTAATATTAAGGTTACTGCATACTCAAAATGAAAACAGGTTTATTTGCAGTTTAAGTATTTGTAGGTGAACCATACAGAAGTCTCTGACAACTAACTTTGCAACTACAATAAGTTATAAAAGCTGGCTGAATTTTAGAGTGCTCTGTAGAAATAACTCTTTAAAAATAGCTAGTCTTCTAATGCAAGCATCACGTATTAAGTGGTCAGACTGCACAGAGAGAGCATTCAGTAACTGTTTAACCTACTGCTATAAGAGTTTGACTTGGAATTTGGAGAGATTTTGTTTCAATCTGCAAAATGGCTGTTTGCTTTGTACTGTTAGCCTGCCTCAGTAGCTTCAGAGCAGAGACTTGACATGTGCTCCTAATCAAATCTTACTAGGCTGAGGATTACCTGCAGTTGTGCAGTGCTTAATTATTTTTGAAAATCTGACCATATATTTATCTAGAGGTATGTACGTGAGCTGAGCTCCTCAGAACACAGAGCCTTCTGATGGAGCTCCTCTGAAAACACATACCAAGAATCACATACAGCACTAGAATTTCTAGACTGAAGAAAACTGCCATTAAGGGAAGTTTCCTTTAAAGACAAAGGTCTAAAAACTTACTTGTAAGGTAAGTTAGTTTTTTTCCTTGCTGAGCTTCTTCTAATTCTTGTTTCACCTTTTTTCAGAAGCCACAGAGTCTAGCAACAGTTGGTGTATGAGTAACAGAAACCCAAAACCACAGAATAATTTAAAAGTGAAGAATCCTCTGTGGAAGGAAGTAGTTATCTCAAAAGAATTATTTCATGCAGAGGTAATAAATCTACTCAGTAAGCAAACAGAAGAAAAATAAAACAGTAAATGAGCCATGAGCACACAAAGCAATGAAAATTTAGCAGAACTGCCATCTAAGGCAGGAAAACAACTAATCACAGTGCATGAGAAAAAAAAGCACTGAGAGTTGGTTTTCCACAGTGAGAAATTCAGCTACTAATAGGTGTAAAGAATGTTTAGGCTTCCTATGCAGAGAGTCTTTTCGCTGGTGAAGCACAAGGAAGATAGAATTCTGAAAACTGTATGAAGTTTTCAAATGCTGTTTGAGAACTGACGCTATAAACTTTTGTTTACACAGACTGTTCTGTGTGTAGCAAATGTATAAAAAATTGAATATGCAACTTCTACATATGATTGGCATGAGCAGCATGATAACACAACACATTGCAATGAGTTACTGAAGCATCTTAGGAGAGGGAAATAAACAATCATCGGCATGTTCTAGCAACAACAGAAAGGAAAAAGCCAGTAGTACTACTAGTGCCATCAAAAGTAAAGTAGCAGTAAATATTAAATTTGTTCCTTGGACAAGGAAATAGCTTCAATTTCATAGTTGGTTTAAGTATGTCAGTGCAGGCAGTACGCAAAGTCACTGCTAAAATATTTAAGGATGACAGCATAGGGCTAAGGATAAGCATTAGTCTGGACTGAAGTACTTGTTGATCGTTAATGTAATTCAAGCTCCAATTTTTATTCTTTAAATGGACCTTTAAAATGCAATAATATATAAAGGTGAGTGAATGTAATGCACTAAGATGATCTAGATTTGTCTTTCTGAAAGAGTTAGTAGAAACCTACTACATGCTTGCAATCTGAATGATGCACTGAAACCCAAGTTAATAATGGCTGTAATATTTCTTAGAAGTTTCTAGTAAAACTGAGAGGTATTATGTATTGCTGACAGTAGGCCCAAGCTGCCCAAAGCAAAACAATGATATGATGACTACGTAACAGGTGGTTTTCCTGCTAAAAACTGAATAGCAAGATTTCCCTTTTTCTGCCCAAAAAAAAAAAAGCCACAACAAATTTCTTTATTCTACTACATAAAATAGGGCAAGACACATATCAAACAACTGAATCTGCTCCTGACATTCACATTTAACAAAACACTTTGATAATATTAGAAAAATGGCAAACAGTGAACATTTATGAAGGATTGAGAGTTGACGACAGCATCTAAAGGTCTAACAGAAAAACAAAATAAGAAACAAAACCCCCAAAACTGAAAGAATTATAAATCTGGCAGCACAGCATAAGCTAACAAGAAACTCAGGATGGACAAATGTGACCTGGAAATAAGGTACATATTTTAAAGATATTTAATCTTTGGAATAAAAAACCAAAGGATACCACCCCCCCCCTCCAAACACCACTACCATTTTTATTCCTGTTGATATCTTCTGATCAGAATCAGCTGGAAGATGATATCAGTAATATCAGTGTTAGCAAATTAAAATACAAGGGCACATGTGAAAAATACAATGACATTACTGTGCTTTGAACTGTGAAAGCTCACTCTTAAATTAACAAGAGAAATACCTTTTTCTGACCTCACACAGCATTAACATGTTGCACTATTTCACTTAGCAGAATTTAGTTACTTGAATTTTGAGTGATGCTGTCCTAGGACATATACACAGCTTTACAGTCTAGGTTTGACACAACAAAAGAGCAAATATCACATTCAAGGCAAAACTGTTCTGATCCCGGAGCTCTCATTGTCATGTGAGCCAGAACTAGAGAGAAAATACAAAGTATCTCCTTTCCAACTCAAACCAAGCTGTGATTCTGTGATGTGCTCTGAAATAAGTATTAGAACACCTAAAAACCATGTATATGATTCATGTTGATTGAGTTCTGCTGTATGTTCTGTAAGAACATTTCACAGGTAAATTAAGTAACTGACAAATCTTTAAATGTTTTAAAAATACATTTAATTTTAAATGTTTTGTGTCTCAAGGCAGCTCCTTTGCTTTACTTGTTCTGGACTGTGGGTTCAGGATTTCTAGTGGTGGTGCTTTAAGATTTTGTTCTATTTGCTTTTGCAAAGATGTGTTCAAAATCATAGAGTCACAGAATACTTTGGGTTGGCAGGGACCTTAAGCATAATCCAGTTCCAACACCCTGCCACAGGCAGGGACATCTTCCACTAGACCAGGTTGATAAAAGCCCTGTCCAACATGGCCTTGAACACTGCCAGGGTGGGAGCAGCCACAGCTTCGGTGGGCAGCCTGTGTCAGTGTCTCACCAGCTTCTTCCTTACATCTAACCTAAATATACCCTCTCCCAGTGTAAAGCCATTACCCTATCATTGCTGCTCATAATGTACCCTCTCTATTTCATTAAAAATTAAATAAAGACCCAAAGGGTTGAAGTAAAATGGATTTTTCATTTTTTCTTCCTTTTGCTCTTGAGAATGATTTATGAAGTCCAAGTGCATTCATAATGTAGATGCTATACCCTGGAGAAAATAAACTAGATATTATTCAATTGTTAGTGGCTCATATTATAAATGACCACCACCAATTTTACATGTTTGTTGAAATAATTTTTAACCACATAACTCTCACTCAAACCATGAAAAAATTGGATTGAAAAATGCCCCGTTTATCATCCAGATCAAAACTTAAACTTGCATGTCTTTCTTCAGTAGTTAAACCCAAAACTATATTGTCATGTTTTATCCCATTCATTAAAAGTTAAGAACACACTAAAATAATATATTGCTACAAAATCTGGTTGGTTGCTTGGCTGTCAAATTTAAGAAGCACATGTAAATGTGTACCATTAAGTAAGACTCACTACAGGATTACAACTTGTGCACTTGAACCCAAGTGTCAATGCTATCCCACAGCTTTCAAATTCCACGCACCTTCAAAAAACTTTTTCCCTGCAAGTAAATTTCACCTGGGTGGGACATTGGGACACTAAAGGGTAGCATGAGATTCCTAATGGAATCTGATACCTATTGGAGATCTCTCCCTAATGAGGCAAGATAATATGCATCACTGTATTCAAGCAGGATTTTGGATGCTCAGTATCAAGGTGAGCCTTGTAAAATCAGTTGTGGAGCTTTCTCAGGTGTGCGGCACAGAAATCGGTAATACAGTTTTTCAAATGACACACAAGCTAAATGTAAGGAAAAGCATAAAGGGACCCTTAGACTTGTCTAAGCTGCATTTGTCAGCAAACCTGACACGAGCAGAATGACACGCTGGTTACACCTAAGGGGAGGGAGCAGAACTACCCTGTGTGACGGCAAAGGCACACATGAGCTGATGTAAAATGAACCTGTATCCTTGAAATATTCTCCAAGTCTTTGAAATACTTGAAATAAATAAGAACAGTTCTCCCTTAAACCCTTCTCACTGTATGTAATTTTGGAGATGATCTGTACCTTGGGTAATATTTATAAGCCATCCCAAAAAGAAGCTAATAGTTACCACCACTTCATAACCCGCCATGGTTTAACCCCAACTGGAAACTGAAATAGCACAGAGATGCTGGTTGCCCTCTCCCCCCCTTCTCCTATGGGATGGGGAGGAGTACTGGAAAAAGACAAAACCTGAGATAGGAGCAGTTTAATAACTGAAATAAATCAAAATATAAAATCAGCTGTCTTGTCTCCATTCCCCCCTGGCTTCCTCCTCACTGGCAGAGCATAGTACTTGGAGTAAACACTACTGAGCAACAGCTAACACATCAGTGCCTCATCAACATATTTCACATACTAAATCCAGAACACAGCACTGTACCAGCACCATACCACTGTACTTAATTTCCTAAGTAGGAAATTAACTCTATCCCAGCCAAAACCAGGACATAAATGTAGCCATTTAAACAGACACTGAATGCAACTTTTGTTGTCAAACACAGTTACATTATAGAATCATAGAATAGTTAGGGTTGGAAAGGACCTTAAGATCATCTAGTTCCAACCCCCCTGCCATGAGCAGGGCACATCATACTAAACTATGTCACCCAAGGCTATGTCCAACCTGGCCTTGAACACCACCAGCAACGGAGCATTCAAAACTTCCCTGGGTAACCCATTCCAGTGCCTCACCACCCTTACAGTAAAGAACTTCTTCCTTATATCCAATCTAAACTTTCCCGTTTAAGTCTGAACCTGGTACCCCTTGTCCTACCACTACAGTCCCTAATGAAGAGTCCCTCTCCAGCACCCCTATAGCCCACCTTCCGATATTGGAAGGCTGCTATGAGGTCTCTATTTAGCCTTCTATTCTCCAGGCTGAAGAGCCCCAACTTTCACAGTCTATCTTCATACAGGAGGTTTCTTTGCAGAAACCCCTTTTTTTTAATGGATCTCAGTTTAACACATACAGCTGAAAATATAGTTTTAATGATTTCCACACACTTTTTTAAATCTTAATGACAGCCTGTATTTTCTTTTAGTGCTTGACTTGTTCTGTATTGCCATTTCAGATATTACTACTGACAGATAGCAGCTACACATGTATATAAAGTTCAATAGATAGCCACTGGCAGTAGTATTGCAAGGAACTGTATGTAAACATTGCTTCTGAGTATTTCTTTTTCACTCATTCCTAGCTGCAGAGCTACTGCAGCAAAGCTTTCAAACAGTTCATATTTATTGCAGCTATGCTGGAGAATATAATTACCCTACACTAGCACTATGTAAGAGTATCTGAAGTTTAATAAATGATGAGACAAAGAGAGCATTAGGAACTCCAATTTTAGAAGACAAAGTGATTCAAGCTCCATCCTGTAAATATTTCCTTGATCCAGGAGCATGTGCAAGAAGAAGGGAAACAGATGAGAAAAATTATGAGATTCAGCAAAGCTGCTTAACCTTGCCAAGGTTAGAGGGATTCCCAGCTTCATAACATTGGGATTCCGCTGAGCTAAAGGGAGATGACATCTCTTAGTAGGTGTTCTTTAGTCTTGATGTTTGGTAAACTCAGGCATTCATTTAACATAAAGGTCTGAGGATACATAATTTGTCACACTAGGGAGGTGGTTCAAATGCGACACAATTAGCTGTCTGGAGAAGTCATGGGAGCAACAAGACAAGTCCACTGAGAACCAATCAACTCGGCCACTGCAGAGCCTGGGCAAGGACTGTTCTGCACTAATAAACTGGACAAAAGTAAATAATGACTTCTTAGTATTCTGAAAGCTCTCTCTAAATCACAGAAGGCTCTAATAGCATAGTTACACATTTAAAAATAATATTCACATTTCAGTAACACAAAATGCTGGGAATGATTCACAGAGTAGGTTTCAAAGCCTTCCCATCACCCAACTCACCACAAAATAGCTAGAAGCTGTTACAGAAAATGCTTTTTGCTTTACAAATGCAATAGCTTTGTTTAGTGCCTTACCAGTTGGCCTTTAAACAATTACTGAAATAGCATTTTTAAACTGAGCACTACATTCAGTTAAGTATTTTAAGAAAGGCAATGAATTTGGGAAGGGTACAAATCACAGAGTCAGTGTGCTTATATTTCTTTCCCAGTAGAAGCCCAGAACAAACATAGGCAAAAAAGTGAAGTGGCTGTTTGCACATGGATGGAGCGAGGATGCACCCCTGTAATGTCAGTTCTAATGCCTTAGATCTCTTGAAAGCATCAAACTTGAGCATCGGTTTGCCATAGACCATTCTGCTGAACTTCTTTGGCTTGTCAGCCAGAGAAAAAGGGCACACACATTTTATAACAAAGCGAAAAGAAACTCATGTAGTAACAGGAATGTGTGCAAAGTGTTACATATATGACAATATGAAATAATCTCAGTTGATCTGTAACCACAAATTTGGTAGTAGTTGTGATTTAAAATTAAAAAAGGGACCAAGAATACATCTCCAGTGGGTCAGGAGATTATCTTGAACAGTGCATATGAGAAAAGTCTAAGGCTGCTGTACAATGAAAGGACAAAGCAATAACTGGGAACTGGCCAAAAGCTTCTATGACCAAATACAGTGGATTCTTAAAGCAATGGACAAATGAGTTCAGGTGGAATTGCTGTACATGCACAGTGAGGTAGAACACAGGCCATCTTCTACAGGAGATTCATAGTATTCGTAACTGACATTATTTGCAAGTATTTTAGAGCAACAGCTGTGTGTATAAAACTGTCCATGTATAATCGTGTATCATTTAATGATGAAACCATGTGTAAAGTGACATTCCATGTGTTTTTCCTCCAACTGTGATCACACTGATTTCACACAATATCAGAAATCCTGTCTACAGTCGATTTTCTACAATAAGCAGACAAACAGACATTCATGGTACCACAGGAAACAATGACGCATCAGATGGCTACTATAAATGGAGTATGTCTGTAATGGCACAGGAGTGATCTTCAGGTACGATACAGTAGTATTTCAGTTACAGCCTTTTTGGCTGACTACTAAAACAGGACACTGAACACCAAAACTTCTGCTCTGCAATGCCTGAAAGGCTTCATCATCAATGAAGAAAAACTTTTCAGGAAAGAACTTGCTTCAACAACCAACCACTACAGTGCAGCAAAACTTAAGAGGGCCTTCATTTTAAATCATCTACTTGATTGTAGTACCTACAGCTGTGGGCTACAGCTGCTTTCTTAAAATCCTACCCAACCCAATTCACCTATTCTCACTTTTATTTAAAGCATGCTATTGATAGATTCTCTCTCCAAAATGTTAGAGCAATATTCAGTAGAAAAAAGTAACACTAGATATGCAATGATCTAGAAAAGACAGCTTTCCTCAGCTCTTTACAGTTAAAGCATGACATTCCAAGAGGGAGAGATAGTACACAGTAATATATTGCTAGAGCCCATACAGTCCTTCCTGCATCCTCCTCTCCTCCCACTAGATTCATACAGTACATTACTTCAGCATGAGACTAGTACCCCTTAAAAGCTGGCTTTCAGCCTAGATTCTGTTGGCAGTTAAACCACTACATTGTTCAGATTTATATAAGCCAAACTAGACATAAATGAGAACAAAACAAATACAGGAATCCCAATAAATCCCATTAGCTGTGCAACTCAAAATATAATTGCATAATGGCTATTAAGATATTCCACACCTCTTCTGTAGAAGATAGCATATATCATTGCTTGTTTCAGATATGCAAGAAGCCAACAAAGCTGTGAGGGATGCGGTGTGATTACTCAATAACTTCGTTAGCTTATTTAGAAATTACACAGATAAATTATACAATGCAGGATATCAGGTACCTTAAAATCAGTTCTATTTTCCACTACAATATTATTAAAAGCTTTAAACACATATTAAAAAAGAAAAAAAGATAACTATATTGGAATAAGTAGCAATTTACTGCCTAGGCCTTTTGTGTCACCCAGCTGAACATGTAGCTTAGACACAGACAGGGCAAACAGGAGAGGGTTGGTTGCATCTGCTGACATCCATCACACTTCTCCCCAAACCAAGAAAAACCCTACAGGAAGAAAACATTGTTCTTCAATAACATCTTCATTAAAAAACAGGTGAGTTATGAGCTGCTGCAGTGTTTACAGCCATTCATACCCAGATAGTGCAGCTCCATCCTAACTCACATCAGCACACTTCTAATTAGTCCAGCTTGGTAACTCATCTGCAAAGCTTTGTTCCTGAGGTCCCCTCAGAATCTAACCAGGGCTGTCATCACTCTGCTAACCAACACCAACCACCCACTAACAGGGTGACCATGGGGCTGGTGCCACATCTCCCTTACAGATGGTGCAGGTTTCACTGAAATTTTCCAAGCTAGAGCAGAGGGGTTCTATAGAACAGCCATTTCATTTCACTGGTAGTTACATAGCATAATGATCCATGCTGCATCAAAACGAAATGTGTACTCAAACACTCCATTTGAATGTCTTTCTTTTCTAAAAGGAATATCAAAAAGCAGATATGGAATATAATGAGCCAATATGTCCTAACACAGCAGCCTCAGTGTTAAGAAATGATACCATAACTGTAGTAAGAATTATCATAGCATCATCACATTCAGAATATTATAAACAGCACTAGTTACCTTTGAAGTAAAAGATTAAACTATTTATGTATGGATGAAACAATGACTGATCAATGTTGTCTAGGAGGAAGAGAAGCCCACAGCAGCAGTGTGACATGTCCTTCACACGACAGCCCTGGCTGCCCCTTTGCACCTTCATCCATGCACACAAGCACTGAGATAGGAGAAGTGCAGCAATAATGGGGCATCCAATGCTTGCCATCTTCAGAAAGCAGGTTGGTGCCTTGGAACTTGCTGTTGATTCAGAAATCAGCTGTCACATCCATAGAAAACTAAACAAAAATATCATTGTTAATGTGATGTTCACTGAAATGTTGAGCAATGGAGTGCTGCTAACACATATCAAGTGCAAGGTAACAAATCAGACCCTGCATCTCACTGTATTAGGAGATACATACTAAAAGATATTAAAACACATTTCCTATGTTTTCAAAACAGATGTGCATATCCAGGATAAATTAAAAGCACATGAATTATTTCAGAATAACAATATTTTACTTTATAAATACTAGTTCACTTACAATAATAATTTTGAAATATTTGTCAGCTACAGTTTCAAGACACAGGATACAAAATTCAGTGAACAAAGAAGTCCACCACATATTTTTTTGATTACTACAGTAAATGTACATGAGAATAAAAAAAATACAGTTGATCTCTTTCAGAAATAGTTTATTATTCAGTAAGTTAGGAGAGAAATTCAATAATGGAGTGTATGAATGTGTAAGGTGGATTAGAGAGGGCTCTGAGGAAAGCTCCAAAGGGTAGGAGCAGAAAATGGTAAGAAGTCAATGCAGAAGTATGGAGCTATGTGGGAAAAGAGGCAAAGCTAAAGGATGAAAACATAATTGGGGAAATTATGCAAAGGGTAAGCAGGGTAGAAATACAAATTATATCAGGATTTTGAAAGATGCTTTGATGCAGTAAAATTCAGCAACGGTGCAGAATTGCTTCAAGAGAAAATAATAATGTTTTGAGTTCGGGAATGGAAGATTTCTCATCAGATCTCTACAAAACAATTATCAGGAAGGTGAAGAACAGAAGAAGAATAATGAAAAGATGGCATTTAACTGTACTGTAGAATAAAACCCATAAGGTTCAGTTAAAAATGGATAGAAAAAAAGAAGTAGATAACATGTGGAGTCTGGGAAAGAAAAGAGCAGCCATCAGTGGAAATCAACAAAAAGGTAATTGAAAAATTCAGAGGAAACACGATGAGAAGCCCGATGTTGAAAACAGAAACTGTGTGGCCACATAATTATTTATCATTTTTATTTTTACTTCTTTCTTTGGTCTTTATTTTTAAGTAGTCCGTCAGAGTGGTCTGCAAGTGTTAGAGAACAAACATCGCTTCATGGAAAGGCTGATTCATTTTTAAAGTATTACTCAGAAAAAAAGAAAATCTGTACTACCTAAACAATTACCTTCTTGCATTAAAATATATCAATACCTAACTGATAATGTATTATGTCTCCTTTGCATTCTGTTTCTTCCAGGTAGAAACTGTAGCATTTACACACAGAAAAAAATACCATGTCAGTAAAGGTTTCATCTACACACACCTTTACCCTTCCTCCCCATCCTCCATTTCATTTGTAAGAGTGAGAGTTTCTGTGCTGCACTCTGCAGATACATACACTATTGTACAAAATTGATACTTCCGCCTTTTCAGCATTCTCTTTAGGATACGCAAATCTAGTGTCTCTGCAGATACATTATGAAATGATTGATTCTGCAAGAGCATTCCTTTGTACTTTTGAATGTTTTAATGATACAAAAATAAATCGAGTTTGGAACTTTCCATCCTTTCTCTCTCTTTTCTCTCTGAGGAGAATATATATTTTCTTTCACTCAAAAGAAAAAAAGAAAAAAGCAATCACACTTCAGCCATTAGTGTTCTCACTGAAATTGCAAAGCATCACACTAAATGCACCAGCATCCCTTTGACAGACATATAAGAGCACCTACTCACTAGTGTAATGGAAAAAGTTAGTGATTATATATACTGAAGTGATTGAGCCAACAATGACTCTAATGGAGGGAAAAAACCTTGATTAATAACAAGAGCTGCTAAAAGAACAGATTATTTCATGAGGAATGAATCACAAAACAGTAACAACACATCATATCCTTGTCCACTGGCCGAGAAGTCGTAAGGGAAAGAATAAAGAGACAAATGCCTCAAAATCAGTACCAGTTTTGCTACGAATATCTTAAAATAAATTTCTCCCTTCAGTTCAGTGTGCAGATGTAGCAGGATAGGGATTACATGGTTATGTGTTTCTGGAAGACTCATCCCTATTAACTACACCACTCTTTTCATGGTTTGTACTTAATGCAAGTGTAACTAAGGAGGATGCAGAATGATTTACCACAAAACACTGCTTTGATGTGTTAAGTTTGCATGCCTTTTCTATAAATTAAATACTGTGTGTTTATAGACTCTTGAACTCTGAAATTTACATACACACATAACTACCTTTGAATAATATTGACTCAGTTAGTACAAAGGGCAGGAAAACCTTTAAATCATAAAGACAAAACTTTAAGATAGGGATATAATGCATGCTTTAGTCAAATGCCAGATATTTGCATGTAAGCAATGTTCAGTAGTGAAGAAAACAAATCAGTGTCCAAATGAATCATTTACTATGATTCCATAAAAGCCTTTCTATTTTTATTTAGACAAACATCTTGATCTTACTAAAAGAGAAAATGCATTGGTTTAAAGAACAATCGTAAAACACTGTTGTATCTCAGGAGTATTGGTAATCTCTTGATATTCTTAGAGGCATTGTACCAGGTAAAGCCTGAGAACTAGCCAAAACAGGAAATACCCCAGAACTGGCAAAGCTTAGTACAGCTGCTCTTCTGTGAAAGCAAGAAATAAACACGCCTCCTCTCTCACCAAGGGGAGCCAGGAACTGCAGCCACCACCAACAGTGGTTCCATTGGTTTGGTCCTTTAACAGAACTAAAGAGCAATTTTAAACTGACAGCGCTAAACACCAGAACATATCTCTACATTCTCGTGCCAATTATTCTGCACTTCCCCATTTCAGTACCAACATAAACCAAAGCAAATACTGCTGAGAATTAGTATTCTTGATCCATCTCCCATTTGTGTTTGAACACTATTTTGTGCACTCAGTGCACTGAATCCCTCACTTCAAAATGCATTCACAACTGTGTGCCACGTACTTACTCCGAAAAGTTAAGTATCAGATGGGCAGTGCACACACACACATGCATAGTAGAAGCCGTAATGGCCACTGGTAAGTCTGACATTACCAGCAGCTGACTAATGGAAAAATCACCTGTGCTGTTACAGTGTGTAGCGTTCTGGATATGGACTTAAATCAACCCAACCCATTGCTTCTATTTTTTATCATATTTTTTATTTGTTAGAGTGCTTAAATGAAATCATCACAGCCAGAATGACTTACTTGCTGTATATTTGTTTCTAATCTGCTCAGGGGAATGAACAGATCTGCTTTCCTAAGAGCTGCAATCCTAGCCTCTTTAGCAATAACACTAACCAGATATTGGCTTTTTTTCCTGAGAGCATCAAGATTTGTTGCTCTACAGCATATTGTTTCAGATAAAGTGTCATAGAGTTATAGAATGGTTTGTGTTGGAAGGGACCTTTAAAGATCATCTAGATAAACCCTCAAATGTCAGAATATTGAAGCTTATGAAACCTATTTGGTGAAAACAAGAAAACAATCTGAATGCAGATTGATAAATTAGTAGGCCCACCCTACTAGTTGTTACTGTTATAAAAGCACCACATGTAAAGCAATACCTACACAATTCTTGTAGGGAGAATGTTAATTTATATATTGGAAAAGAAGAAACAGATAAAGTTAGTGATGTATTATTAAAGAATTTGGTAAACAGACTGGAAATGGTACATTTCTGATAGGCTTTGCCTCGTAAAGAACTTGAATATTCTGGCTCTGAATCAGCAGAATACTAAAGTGTCTTAATGGGATAATTATACAAGTATTAAAGTCATTCCACTGATTTTAGTGGCAAGACTCAAATCTAAGTGCATGAATCCTTTAAGTTTTTTTCTGCATAGTGACCTTTAGAGTCCATCTAAATAGGAACACATGCTTAATTCTACTTGTGCAGTATTCCCAACCTAAAACTGAAGTTTGGTATTCCACAGATATATTTATATTTTATTTTGAAAACAAGGCAATAGCCTTCCTTTCACTGTTGTTTAAAAAAGCATTTCTAGCTGCTGCAATAAAACAGACTAGTAAGCTTGACAGAAGAGAAATAGGAATTGGACAAAATCCATATTAATGACACTGTATTATTAATAAATACCTACTGTGAATTTTCAATGAATTATTAAAGCAAATAAATCCTATTTTTAAGTGTTATGGATACTAAATAATTTATAAATATGGAATCATTGAATTATAATTCAATCTTTTCCCCTGATCTCTGTCTGTACTTCCATTTCCAAATGGCTTTTTAAATGTCTATGCAGTATTACTGGGCATAGCTATTTATATATGAATTTGAATGCTCCAGCTTCAATGCAGTGTTACCAAGCTTGCTATATACCTGAGGCACTGCAGGTACCATAGCAGGATAGTTGCTTATCTGCTCTTTGTTATGAAGTTGCTTTTTGCACCCCACTCTCTAAGAGGACATAGACACATGCCCTCCTACACCCGTCCCTCACTTCTGAATAGTGATCATGTAATCATGTTTTAAAGAGATTGAGGGGGGAAATTCAGGCAAAATATGAAGGTGTATGTTACGTACTCTAACAACTTTTACTGGCAGGAAACCTTTTTTTCTAGAAGCACAATTCTGCTGTCTAACCGCTGTTGGCTCCTGGAAGTTCTGCCATCAAAATTCTTGAAGACAATCTTATAGTGTTCCGATTGTGCATGACCATGATAGCAGACATGACCTGCTTAGGGTTAATTTGGGGAAGGCATAGCAGTGAGCAAAGCTATGGCTAAGTGTCCAAAGTGCTGACGCTTGGGTGCTGCTGCTTGAACTCTGGTACAAGGCACTAAGGCAGGTTTGAAATTCTCCATTCCCACTCATACAGCCAGCCTGAACATATGCAGAGATCCTCTAGACAAATGCTGTTGCAGAAACTACAAATGTACATCCCACTAACGGAAACTGGGTGACTCTGGTAGGTCAGTACCTATGCAACTGAAAGAAAGAGTCCTCCTGATACTGAGGGTGTAAGATGCCAAATTTCTCAGAAGAGTTTCTGAAGAAGTCAGGGAAAGTAATCACTGCACAAATCCAGATTTCCCCAAGTTGCTGGCCCTAAACTTCCTGACACTATGAAAACCAAGCCACCCTGCTAAAAGAGTATTGATACATCCAGTATTTCTATTGTGATATGTTTTTTACATTGAAAACAAAGTGTAAAATCTCCCTAAATGAAGGAATAGAAATTACAGGGACCAGCTTTCTGTGCATTGGAGCAATCTATTTTTATTCCAGCAAATGCTACTCTTTCTCTTTTGCTTGCTGCATTTCAGACACAAAACAACTCTACAGTAATTAAACTAAAAGTTTACACTGCAGTTTTAGTTTGTTGTCATACAAGTTTTTTTCCTAATTGACACATTTTCAAATTTTTAATTTTCTGATGAATTTAACATGTACCACAAGGCAGGTACTGTCAAGACACTGTTAAGTTACCATTCTTCATTACCTACATTAAGTCCTGACCTGCAGCACCTAGTCTTTTCTTTCAAGTACTGAGCTACTTAGGTTAAAAAAACTCAACCCAAGTATACATATGTATATCAATGTGACTGCAACCATAGTTTTAAGATTTGGAAGAATGTCTGCCAGGAATTCGGATTAGATCAGTCTGTTTACACAGAGTTTTATCTAAATATCTGGAAGTGGAGCTTTAGTACAAAAAGCTACCTAAAAGTGATGTAAAAATTAGCACCCAATAAAACCTGCAAATATTTTTTTCTGGGAATAGAGGGAAGAAAAGGTTGCAATAGAGTTTGCAGCAGCCAAAGAGAGGTTATCAGAATACTAATTCTGATGTGTGTCTGTTCTTTTCTCTAGCTGCTAAAAAAATCATTCACTAAAAGGCACTGCCATGTGCAAAGTGAAGTCTTAAATGAAGCAGAACACAGCCAGCAGTCTTTCAGTGATCACATGCTGCCAAGGAACAGAACGAATGCTGCGCTATTCTGCCTCATTGCCCCAACTCTAGAACACAGCGAGGCTCAAACACGTGCACAAGCACTCTTGGCAGCATAAGCCAAAGATCTTGAAGCTACCAACTTGCTGCAAGCCTGCAGTAGGATTTCACCAGGGTAAGAGGCACCTTTGAGACCTTGTGCCTAAAGTGATTCGTGTTCCTCTAGCATCCTGATGTTTCTTGCCTTGCTGTTCACTAACAGCCTAAGAAAGGACAATTCAGTGCTGATTTCCTTCTAAGCAAGGCAGCAAAGCATTCAACCCCAGTAGCGTTCAAATAGCCTAGGAACTGTTTGTTGTCACAGGCCTCCCTGTGCTGGAAAGCATGAACAGTCAAAAGATAAAAAGCACAGGATACAATCACTTTTGTGGAAGTGTAAGTGAAATGTGTCAGGCAGAAGATATATATTTAATCATTTATTGCTGTTTTGATGGTAGTAAAGTACATCACAGAATGTACCCACACAATCATTCTAATAATAGTAAAAGCACATATTACTATCTTAATAGATACAATATATAGTGATCAGCTTTATTTACTCCAAAATATGTTTTATCTGTAAAATAATGGCCTCTAGGAACAAACACAAAATATATTAATACTGTAAGTACCTCTGGTCTTTAGTCAGCATATTTTGAATGATTCATTTTATTTTTCCAGTACTGATTTACTGGTTTATAGAAGATGCTGGAAGAAGTAAGAAACATCTCTACCATATATGTGCATTTACTGGACTAAAGTCAGATGGGTGATTAAGCTAATATATCAATGATTTGCAAAAGAAGACTTTAAAGATTGTGAAATAAATTGAATTGCATAAGAACACATTTATCTTAAAGGACAGAACTGCAGAATATTGCAAGAAACTGTCTCCATGGTAAATCACCAAGAAATTGCATTGCTGGAAATCTTTGGCAATTTGTACCTTTTATTTTATGTATATAATTAAAAGAGTAATGCCATTTTACTGCTTGATAGTTCAACTTACCTCTAAGAAATGTTTTAATTCTATATTTTAAAACAGCAATTTCATGTTATAAGTAGAAACAGAGTGTGTGAGAACAAAATTCAAATGATACATATGCATGTGATTTATAGTACCAGATAATGTGAAAAATGTCACCTTTGCATCATGGATTTCCATTGATATCAAAAGGAGGTTTTGTTGCACAAATGAGTAAAGCATACTATCATACAATAGTATTGTACCATCTATCTTGCTATCTCTGCAACTTACACTGACTCTGTAAACCTATGTTGGAATCACTACAAAATATATTTCTAATGTATTTTTATCCTGTGAAAGTTGGAATGAGATTCCAGTGAGACAAGCTGACAAGATACAAGCATAATAATTTGCCAGGCATTTTCTGACAGTGGGTAGTTCTGACCCTTCATTAAGCCATCATGCCTAGGAGCTGCTCATAAAGAATAAATGGTTTGTATTTTTATACAGAAAACACTGTAAAATGTAAACACTTCATGGGGAAAAAAAAAAAGGAAGAAAAGTAAAAGCCTGTCAAACACAGCTTAGGCTTTGCTGTTTGACCTTTCAATACCTGGCTATCCTTTCTTATCCCTAATTCACAGTTCCAGTTTCAACAGTGTAAAACTGAAAGTTGACCACAATAATCCTACCTAGGAAAGTTTCTACACCTAGTCAAAGTAAATGCTGCTATTAGAAAGCTGATTTAATTCTCAGGAGATTCAATGAACCTTTTTTTTTTCCTCTCCAGTTAATGTCTTTGTTTCTTTTTAATTAGAAACATAGTATTACAGAATGGTTTGGGCTGGAAAGGAGCTTAAGATCACCTCATTCCAGCCCCCTAACATGGGCAGGGACACCTTCCACTAGACCAGGCTGCCCCAAGCCGCTTCTAACCCGGACAGGATTCTTCAGATTCTTCCAAAATTTAGATGAATTTAATAAAAGGCTTAAGGTGGAGCAGAGCCCCAAATTGAAGAGTCACAGCTAGCCTCCAGAAGTAAACTCCAAAGCTGGGAAGCTGCAACCTCTAATCATTTCTTGAAATGAAACTTTATGGATGGCCCAGGGGTTCTGCACAAAACAGCCCAGCAAAGCAGAAGTTGTTTCCACTGTCACAGCACAACTGTTACCGTTTTCCTGACAGTTCAAGAGTTTCTAGGACTAAATGCTCACAGAGATCAAGTTTTAGCAGCTTACCATAATGCGTTATTAACGTTTGTAAATTGCTTTTGCAACCTTTAACTAAAGTGAAAAGGACAGTACTGTTCCAAAGTATATTTTATTGATTGCCTGGCAAATCCCAGCAGTCAGACTCCTATTTCAATATGGCAATATTAATATAGACTCTGTGATATGAGAACCAATAGAAATGAATCCTCAGAGCAAACCACCCACTGTACGGAAGAGAAGCCCCTGGCACTTTAAGTGATACTATATCTAAAATAGAAACTGCAAAGCATACTCTATCTTTTATAGCTAGTAAATCCAAATACATCTTGAAAATATGAATACCCCAAAGATGCATTATACAAATTATCCAGGAAACTACATTTCATCTTGAAGGCCTTTAATACTATCAAGACTTGGCAATGGCTAGGAGCCATGTGTTGACACATACTGCATCTGCTTAAGCACTTTACTGCAGAACCTTCCCCTGATTGTACAAGCTAACATGGATTTATAAAATAGCAACATATGATGTGGCTTATGAGAGTGGTACCTAATCACATACCTAGTGCACTTAATAACACAGGTAAATCAAATTCTTTCATCCAAAGCATATGGTTTCCTTACTGCTCAGTAACAACAATAAGCTGTCCCATAAGCAAAACAGATGTTTTCCTGTGTTTACAGTTGAACCTGAAAATATAATAAACTATAAAGCGCAATGCCTGCCAACCACAAGTACTGTTTTGGGTTCTTTTCAGCACAAAAGCTATAACCTGAAACTAAATGTTCCTACTGCTGCAAGACTGAGCCCCTGGTTTTGAGATCGCATATCAGCATCTTATAAAGGAACAGGACTTCTGTGCTGTGATGAAGAGAGAGACATTTAGAACACAAGGAGGAAGGCAATCTGACTTAGCAGGATACTAGGATAGTTTCCTGCGTTTACATATTTTCTTTGTGGATCCTCCCATGTTTAAAAGGTGCAGGTTCTGACTGAAACATCTCTCCAAACTTGACACATTATGCCTCTTTCTGTTGTACAGTCTCTTAGAGAAGCTTGCCTTAGGACAATTATAAAAATCCTAATTCCCTTAGGGCATTATAAAAATCCTTTTTTTTCCAAGAATGTTGGGAACACAATTTTCTTTTAAAAACTCCATGTTCCTGTTAATGTCAGTCATTAAGCTAAAAGAATCCCTGATATCAGTAAACAGGTTAAAAAATACTGGGGGATACAGACACAAAGACGTCTCAGTCATCCCACATACACTATTATAATCTTATAAGCCCTGCTGTTGCTAGAAACCACAACAAAATTTTGACTGTTTTCAGTATCAGCACCAATTAAACTGCATCCATAGTTAACACAGTACTTGTTTAAAGCACCATATCAGTGTGAGATTTTCTTTAATGTTATCCACGCTTAGCACAAGATAATAATGTTTATAAGAGCTAACAATTTCTAGGATTATATGGCTTAAGTTGTTAACATTACCTCACATTACTAAGTCTTTGAAGGTGAAAAAGTTAATTTTTTAAACAAGAAGGTATCAGAGAATTTTTAAGGCATTACATTAAAAATATCTATTGAAATAATACCTTGAAAAGTAATTATCAGGTACTGAAAGTTGAAGAGCTACGGACAAATCAAGTGTGCCTTTTTCAAAACCTGTTAAGAGTAGCTAATTTAAGTTTAATTAAATTTCTTTAAAGATGGACCCTGTCAAGAAAAACCTAACTCCAAGCACCTCATCTTGCTTCCTTAAGCAACTCTAGGAAGTAATTTTTAGTACATTATACAAATGAATTTTGTTTCAGCATCTTTTCCAGTCTCAAAGACCAATACAGTGAGATCTGTACTGCAGCTGCTCAACAAATGGATTACTCTGTCAAATTCTGCAAGATCAAACATTCGTCAAAATGTTTTCTTGTGCATGTCCCCAACTTTCAGAAGAAATGGTGCCCTATGTGGGCAATATAGGATGACAACTGCGCTGTAAGACGCTTACTGTAAGACATGATTCAGAAATCATGAAGTTATCTGGCAAGCCTCAAGGAGTTACATAGCGTATCCAACAATCTACACATGTGAGAGTGTATTATTTTCAGAATGCTCATACCAGTCAGTTACGTGTATTATCAATTCTGGATTTGGAGATACAACACTCCCCTGACAACACACATGCTTTAAAACCACACCTACTAAATCCAGTTTTACTTATTGCTGACAACTACCACCAGCTATTTTCTAAATGGCCAATGGCTATCCATGGTCTGCTGATGTCACATTCAGCATTTTTTCCTCAGCTACTTAATAATATCCCTCATACAGCTAGAAATGCAAAATTATAAATAGCACTGTTGAGAGAGACACCAGAAGGCATGCATGCTTTACAGTCCAAAACAACTACGTGTTGTTATGTTGAGAAGGCAAGAAACCAACAAGCTCTCTAACCTGCTGGTTTGCATATCGGGGGTTGAGTAAAAGGACCCACTGACACTGGTCTGCACCAGCTAATATAAGTTCGAACCTGACCCATCGCAGAGATCTGAAAATGCAGAAAAAAAGTGAGTGAATGGGAAAACTAAGAACTGAGTTCCCAATATTCTCTCTTGGTGAATCATAGAATAGTTAGGGTTGGAAATGACCTTAAGATCACCTAGTTCCAACCCCCTTGCCATGTGCAGGGACACCTCCCACTAAACAATGTCACCCAAGGCTCTGTTCCACCTGGCCTTGAATGTCAGCAGTGACTACAGAGGTGGCCACAGCAGGCTATACTTCTCCTATTCAAAAAAGTCTCATATTTTTCAAACCATGTCTACCTTACATCTTTATCCCATAAAGGCTAAATCGCTGTATTACTCTTCTCTGTCACCTCTAGTTATGCCTGCCTTGTTGTATATTATTGCAATCCTAAGTGACATAGCAAAAGTCAGCTCCAAGTATTTTCGAATGATGTATTATCAACAACAAAGGATAGCATAGCTCTGAGTGCAGAAACAGGTTCAGTCTTTTAATATGGTACCCAATATTTCATTATGCATATTTGGAGAACATCAATCTACACTGACCCAAAACTGAATTTTAAATAACTCCAGAAAGGTTAATTATATTCATAAGTTCAGCACCAAGATGTCAAACAATCTTCCAAAAGATCCTAGAGTATAGAGAAGTCCTTTTAGCAATCCCAGAGCTCCTATTTCTATCAGTCATTTGTATCCTGTGGCTACATCAACAGTAAATCTCTTAAACACAAACAACCAAACCCCAGTGTATGCAAGAGCATATTGGGAGTTACAGATCGCTTAGAATTAGGATGCGTAACACGAACACATTTAGTGCACAACAAATAATTTTTTAATGTCATTGATCCTATATTTTTTTTAAAGCTACTTTCTGTTCCTTTGACAGATGCATTATGCTGCATTTCATTACTTTCTCTCCTTACCTCGTTCCTCTTTTGTTTTAGATAAGTGATGAGGCTTTCAGGAAAGATTAAGTACCAGCAGGCAAAGCAATGGCCCAAACACAGTTTTAATTGGAACCTCAAATCCTGTGGAAAAAATAAGAAATAAGACCATTAATAATTTAAGTTTACTAGCAGATGGTGTAAGTTCACGTATTCTCTTTTAAGCATCTTTTACAATATCCTTCATGTTTGATTTCAACAGGTATGCAATCCGTTAGTCAAATCATGTTAAAATCAAATTATTAGCACAAGGTTTCAGTGAGGTATTCATAGATGCTCAGAAATGCTGATATGAGTAGTTCTCATCTAAAGACATAGTTCACTGATTATTAGTAATACATCAGAAATCACCTGATTAAGCCTTGGGTCCAAAAAAATGCTTTCTTCTACAAAACCTAAAAATCTTCCCATTGCAGTATTACATTCATAGCATTGCTTTTTTGTCCTGCTGCAATATGCTCTTTGCCCCATGAATGCATGACAGAGTGCAGCCATTACATAGCAATAGGACTCAAGTGCAACTAAGACATAATGCTAAACAATTTAAGCTTCAAGACAAAAGACAGTGGAAGAAATTTCATTTCTCCTGAGATTGTAAAGCCTCTAAACATAAATACTTCCATAAAAGAAAACTATAAAAGCAATTTTTTTCAGAGAGTCAGAGGTTATATGTTGTAGTATTGGGCAAGCAGCAACAAAATAACCAACAAAATAAAACTCAGCATATGAGTAACTTGCTTATTTATGAAAACAAGACATTCTTGTGTTTGTAATTTTTACTCGGATATACAGTACAAAAAAGTCCCAGACACATCATAGAACAGCTCTATTTTTTTTCCTGATACATTCAGTGTGAATTTTAAAAGATAAAAGGCCCAGATTCTTATAGATAGTAAATTGCATTAATACAATTATTTCAGTGGATAAGCAGTAACTTCCACAAGTAACTAAATTGACCAACAGAGCTGAAATTGTCTTAAGTTCTCATAGCTGTACTGGGGAGGCTGTGTTTCATTTTCTTACTTTGCTATTACTGCACAGCAAATATATGCAAATTTAATTTGGGATTAAAATCAAATTTATGCACCATGACCTCAGTCACACCAGTCCACTGGAATTCAATATCTATTTTGTAGTAGACAACAAGTTATCAATAAGTATGTCTGTTGTGGTATAAGCCCAGCTGTAACTCAGAACCACGCAGCCACTCTCTCACCCCCCCACCTCCCTTCTTTCCTCTTCACCTCTCCCACAGGGATGGGAAGGAGAATGGAAAGAGTGCAACTCCCATGGGTTGAGATAAGAACAGTCCAGTAACTGAGGTATAACACAAACCACTGCTGCTACCACCAATAACAATAAGGGAAATAACAAGGGAAGAGAAATACAATCGCTCACCACCTGCCGACTGATACCCAGCCCAACCCAGCAGTGATCTAACCCTTCTGAGTAACTGCCTCCAGTTTATATAGTGGACATGATGTGCTGTGGTATGGAATACCTCTTCGGTTAGTTTGGGTCAGGTGCCCTGTCTCTGTTTCCTTCCGGCTTCCCCTCCTCCCTGGCAGAGCATGAGACTCAGAAAGTCATTGGTCAGAGTAAACATTACTGAGCAGCAACTGAAAACATCGGTGTTATCAGTGCTGTTCCCAGGCTCAAAGTCAAAACCACAGCACTGCACCAGCTACTAAGAAAGAGAAAAAATGACTGCTACTGCTGAGCCCAGAACAGTGTTCAATCACATACATTGCTGTTATTTAATGCAGCAAATATACCTAAAACCCATGTAGAAAGCGGCAGTCAGAACTGCTGTAAGACCATATATTTGCAAAAGCTCCTTTTATAATGGTGGTTTGGATGGGCAGTGAATTTATTTTTTATTGTTTGTTAATTGCAGGATGCAGGATGCTGTGGGGGTTTTAAAGACTAGACTGATGTTCAGGACTAGAATGGGAGCCAATATTTTTATTAAACTTTCTTTTCTATAAAATAAATTTGTTGAATTTTTTCTCTGAACATTCCATCAGAAGCATTTCTTAGGATGAAGAGGGAATTTCTGGTCACAATGAAGATTAGATAAAAATGGAAAATCTGAGTTCAAGTCTCTAGCTTGGCCAGTGTTGGAGAAAATCTTTCCCTTAATTAACTTTTTGGTTTCTGAATTCTACTCATGACCTAATCCATGTAAACTGCAAGCAGTAGTAAAGCTGTAGTCCACAGTCAGATTATGTAGTCTATAGTTTCTTTTCAAGAATTGATTAGCTCAAGGTACAACGTGTATGTGACAGTCTACTTGCAGAGCTGCTCAAGATGGAAATCAGAGGCACTTTTTTTTGCATGGCATAAAGACTATGCCAACAAAATCTGCAAGAACAAGATACCCGTGTGCCATGTGACCACTGTGACGTCCAGAAATCAGAAGACTCCAGCACTGTGGTGCAGAAAAGGCTGTGCCAGAGCCAGTGCAGACCAAACATGGCTGATGAGGCACAGTTAACGTCTGCCTGCTGGCAAATCTGGGCGTAGTCATTAGTGTATCTACATCAGAATCCCCAGTATTTCTATCTGGTCTCTGTTATCAGGATCTTTTCCACTGCCCAGATATGTCCACCTTCCCTCAGCCTAGTGAGGAAAAAGACAGTTGTTACTGCTTCACTAGGTACAAAGGTAGATGAAATAGGTACTAGATGAAGGCTGTCATGAGTACTGCCAATTAATTTCAATTTATATAGAGCTGAAACCAAAGCAGAGGAATTCTACACTGTCAGCTTCAAAGCAAAAGTCCTGACATACAGATAATGACACACTTGTGGATTCCCAATGTATCACGGATGAGAACCAATTGATGCTCGGCATTTGCACTTGAGCCTTAGAAATGTTTTGAGGTTTATAAGACTCTCTTTTTTTTTTATTTCTCCTGAAATTCAGAAATGAGCTCGAGGGAAAACCAGAAAACAACTCTTGGTACAAATATCACTCTTTCACTTACTGCTCCATCAATAAATAATTTTAAACACAACTACTGGGCTTCTCTATGACCATTTCAAAAATATCTTGGAAACTGCAAGCTCTCCAGGCAGCACTGTCCCTTTCAGTGCAAAGAAACATTTAAGTCAGTCATACAGTACCCAGCCATTCCAAGATGTTACTAAAGTTTCACAGAAGGCAGTTTTAAAGCCTGGTGTTCTAAATGAGACCCAGATACTAAGTTCCTGCCCAATTCTCAAAATGTATTCATTTGCCTATGGAACTATAAAAACAAAAATACAAAAATAACAACCACCACAACAGACATCATTATAGTTTTGCAGCATAGCCTGCCAAGCTTATCTTATCCTGAGCAGTAAAAGCAGGACAGAGTAGCTGTTAGGCTCCCTCTAGAAATATGTGAACCCTTGGGGCATTCAGATTTTGTGCTGTATAAGAGGCACATGAACACTCTGGTTGGGATCCATGAGAGCAATAATTGAAAAAAAAAAAAAAAGCTGTTGAATAGCTTGGCTATAAATATACTAATTGATGCTTCAGGCGTAGAAAATTCAATAAAGTGGTGAAGTATACAGTAAAACAAATCTCACAACGGTCTTCAAATTAATTCACATTCACAGAAATGTCATAAAGATAACTTCAAGAGAGGGGAACAAACTCCACCAACCTAGCAAACTAAATATTTATTTAGGGAGTAACAGCATTGCTTGATATGCTGACAGCACATTCTATTCTGCTCAAGCTGTTGTTTTATAATAACTGAGTTTTTCAACATTTGAAAGAGGGCCACACCTCACCAAACCACACTTTACGATGATATTAAATTTATTTTAAGTTTACCCGACCATGACGAATATGTGCTTGGAATGGAACAAGACAAGAAATGACAGCATCTCCTCCATGGCATGGTTTGTTTTAGAATATACTTGAAAGAAAGAGTATGTGAGAGCTTGACATATCCTTGGAGTTTGATTAAAAGCTCGTGAAATAAAATAATTCAGAAATGACAGCTCTGACTTTAACCACCACTGGGGACAAAAGATCTTTCACTTAAGACATGTCAGTCATTCGCAGGTATAGCTGAAATCATACAGAATAAATATTTTAAAGCCTGGTGATTTAGAAACAAACCCCTAACAAGACAAACCCTGCAGGTCACATAAAAATGCCATAAAGTTTAACTACAGTTTCATTTTTCATTATAATAGTAAGCTAAAGCTTAAAAACATATCCACTTAATATTGATAATATCAAATGATAAAGAAAACTACAATTTAGGGGAAAAAAAATCCAGAAGAGATATAAAACCTTATGTAGAATATGATTATTGAGTAAAGAAGAAATCTTGCCCCCCAGGCTGCATCTATCTAATGCTACATCTGGGCGTGTAGCTCTTGTAACAAAGGTCTGAGTTTATTCAAAGCTAGGAAGTTCGTAATGTAGACTATTTCATGTTTTATATAATGCTGTCTTTTAAGTGCATGTATTTCATTAATGACATTCTTTACCAAGCTTCAGAGTCTGTTCCACTTTTGTGAATTCCCTTTATTTCCTTTCTGACAGTGCT
>JASSUY010017097.1:0-15548 GCA_032466535.1 Forpus xanthops
GGTTTAGTGTGAGGTGTCCCTGCCCATGGCAGGGGGGTTGGAACTAGATGATCTTAAGGTTCTTTCCAACCCTAACTGTTCTATGATTCTATGATACTGTGTCCTTGATGGCCTTCTGAACTTGGCACTGGGATATTATGCATTCCTATAATATGGGGCACTTTGTCCAGGTGTCCTATAGTACTTATAGCATTGTGCAGTGTGGAAGGAACCTTTATTGTGTTAAGTGTGAGTGTGGTTCTTGTGGTTTAGTTTGGTTTTGTAAATTTGGGACAAAAATTATGAGAGTGACTTGTCAACGTTGAAGCAAGGTGTGTGTAGGATGCTACAGAAGCTTTTGGGAAACTTAGCGTGTGACCTCTTTTATGTTTGTAAAACTATATTTATTGTCACTTCAGAGATGCTAGACATGTTCATCACTGATCTTTTGAGAGCACCTGATTTATGTCATAGGTTTGCAAAATGTTCTGTGGTTTTATTGTATGAAAACCAGAGATATATTGAAACAAATCTGATGACTTTGCTGTATTAAGCTATTTCAAGGAGGATAGCAACTTGGAGCCAAATCCTCCCTCTGAATGTCTGTAGTGACTCACTAATTGCACACTATGTATACTGACTAATAAAATATGTTGGCATAATACTGTTGTCCCATATTGTAATTACGGAAGATAGATTCAGCTATTTCAAAATGACAGCAAGTGCCTGCACTTGTCTCTGTATGTGGAGTAAAAGGAACCTCGAATTAATTAGAACTGAAAAGAAAGAATTCTTTAGAGATAGGAAGTTGCCTGGGAATCTGAAGGCTAGTTTATTTCTTTTGATATGTAATCTTGTTGTTTAAATTGTTTTTAGCCTGTGCAATAGTGTGTTCAGGACTTGGCCTGAAAGGTGTCTATAAGCTCCTATGGTCTCTGGAAATACAAGAGCTCATGGCAGTCCTGATGATCTTTGGAAGGAGTTGGTTGTTCCCAACATGCCTGCCTGTGGACCTGTGTTATTACCGTATTTGGCATAAACAGGCAGCATAACGAATTGTAGTTTATAGAGACAGAGCTCTCTCCAGTAGAGGCCCTGTTTCCCACAGACGGTTGGATTAGTACACAAAGCAGAAGTCAAGGTTTGGTCTCGTTAACTGAATGTGTTTATGGTAATTTTTATTAACATCACTTTCAAGAGAAGGCCTGTACCAAGTAACCAATAGTACTGTTTGTAGTATGACAGGCAGGAGTGATTGCTGTGAGGTCTGCTGGTCCACATGACTTACGCTGACCCCCGTGTAGGACTGGGAGACCTACTCCTGATGTAGGGCTGCAAAATAGGCCAGGTGCTCTCTTGAGGCTCTGTGCTGTCACCTGGAGTGCCTGGCTAAGGCAGGATACTGGCTGTTGTTCCGAAAAAGAGCTTGGTCAGCCAGTGTCTCTGATAGTAGCATTTGCTATCTCACCTTTTTGTTCTGTTTTGAAGCAGTTTGTAAAACCAGTGCACCTGTGAGAGAGTTGAATATACCCCAAACAGTGGGCAATTTTCTGTCTGCAGTAAAGGGGAATGTTCTGCCTGGTCAGCTGACGCTATACTTCACATAGCAGAGCTGAGGATGTCCCTTTATTTTTAAACTATCATTTTAATGTTCTCTTCTTTCCTGAAGTGTTGACTCATAGAGGCTGAAAAAATCATTTGCTCTTACTCCTGTAAAGAACTGGAGTACAGCAGCAGGTTTAGGGCTTTAATTTTAACATTAGCCTGGAGATGTGAAAGTTTAGAGAAGAGCAAGCTCAATTAGAAAAAATAGAAGTTTTAAATTTCAGGTTGCTAACACTGTATTTTTCCGAGATCTCAGTACTATCAAATGGAGGTTTGATACATCGCCAAAGACACTGGGGGTTACCTCTAGGTGTGAAAAGGTTAAAACCTGTGCGCACATTCTACCAGTACCCAAACCTCAGGATAGAAATAGTAACCTCTGTTTCCAGTTTAGGCCTTCAGTTTGCTAATGTATCAGAAAGGAAGACCTTTTGGTGAAACAAGGCTCTCCTGTCTATGCCCTAAGTCATGCGAGGATTCAAACTCTGGCACGTGTTGCTAGGCTCACGTTAGCAAAGAATAGCACTGACTTTTAAAGTAAGTACCCTGCTACATCAGCCTAATAGGGTTAAGACTGAGGTCTGCTAAAGGGGTTAATAGGATCTTGCATGGATGTTGGAAGAGCTAGATGTGCTGATGAACTCTGACTGTCTGTCAGCTTTGTTAAACGTGGAAGTTGTTGCAAATGCATTTTGTAGGTTGTCTCCTTTTGTGGTAAAAATTGTGCAAGGCATAATGCCTGATGATGTGTGGCAGTAACCCAGAACTCTGGAAAAAAACCTGTATAAAACCATTGTGATCAGGCCTTGCTCCTGAATGCTTTATGGTTTTGTAAGTAATTTTTTGTGTTCTGTATAGAATCTCTGTATTCATTTAGGCAGACTAAATGTAACAAAGGGGCCTTCAGCAAAGGGGCCTTCTGACTTTCTGGTTGCGTAAGCCCCTCATGAAGATAGTGGTTGTAAATCACTTTCTTGGTAGTAAATACCTAGGACTCCCTTTTCACTGTAATTTCAGTGTAGTTCTAGAATGGCTTATGACACTCCACCTTCTTGGTGAAAATTTAGATTAGAGATTAAACATAAATTTTAGGATAGCAAGTAGGAAAGGAAGAAATCTCTTCGTTGTTCCTGTATTAAGTTACACTTTCTGTGCAACTGCATCCTTCCTGCCAGTACATTTCATTACAATTCACTACTTGGATTCTCCTAGAAAGGACATGTTCAGAGCACTCTCTTTTTCTTCTCTTTTCTTTCTTTCTTCGACTGTCAGACCATTGTTGGCTGTGCTGCTTGCAGATTAGTCTTGCTGCTGAGAATGGCACTATGAATACTTTTCAGACCTCACCACCATGTCTGAATTTTTCTTTGTCCTCAAACACAGATGATATGTCCTTTGATGTCTCCTGGTTTGCTGTACGCTCCTTTGTGTTGGACAGAGAGCCCATCTTGCTGGCCGCAGTGGACCGGAGAGGGATTGTGACGCAAAGCAGGAGAAATGGGAGCAGTGATCTCAGCCTGGAGAGAATCAGCCCCTTGGAATTCCATCTCCGTGTGCATGGCTGTGAGGACCATGACTTTGGGAACCACTACTGCGTAGTGACCCCATGGGTGCGATCTGCCACTGGTGTATGGCAGCGGGAATCTGACATCAAAGCCAAACCCATTTTTCTATCTGTGAAAATGGATGGTAAGAGATTGCAACATGTCTTACACAAGCTCTTTCTTTTTTAACATCTTGTTATGCCTTTCTCTGAAAAATATTTCCTATGACTATTTTTAAAGAACCCTGTGATAATCTCAGATTTTGTTACCCTTTTCTATTGTTTGCAACTTCTGATTCCAGATTCCGTAGGCTAGGTAGGCCTGAAGAGATCACAGTCGTAAGACTGAAGTGTTTTCTTTCCTGATCATTTCCGAGTGATGTTTTGCATAAGTGAGGCATCTTTTAATCAAAGCATAGTATCCTCTTCAAGTGTTAACCCTTCTGCTGCCTGCATGAGGAAGCCTAGATTTGCAGATGGGGTGTGCTGAAGTAGTTGCGTTGTGGTTAGTGTCAAAGCTGAGAACAGAAAGAGTCTGACTCCTTCCTCCCTCTCCTAACCACAAGACATGCTGCTCCCTGCACTTGATACCTTGTCCACTTTCTAGCCTGAGTTGCAGGAGTTGCTGGACTTCATAAGAAGCAAGTTGCACACTAGATGCTGCATTCAGCATGTAGCTAAGAAAATTAATGCAGGAGGGGTTTTGAACTAGTTGCTTTCTTCTCAATATTTCTGTGAAATGTCATATTGGGAAGTTCCATGAACTTGAAAGGAATCAAAAGTTTTTTTCTCCCTCTTGTGTAGATAACTATGACAGCTGTACTTTCCTTACAGCTTTTGACCCTGCCTTTTGACTGAGCAGTAGGTACTTACGAATCAAATTTTGTGATTGGATACCAACTTTGGAGGCTGATTAGATAGGGTTGTAAGTGGCAGTAGATACACTGTACTAGTTCTAATTAAGCAAAGCATAAAGGAGTCTTCCTTGTCATTTGGAAACATACTACAAAGAGCGCAACCACAGTTGCTTCTTAAGGGTGGAAGCTTACAAGGCTTTTGTTTGGCGGAAGAGGTGATTGGGTCCCCCTTGGAACTAGCTCTGCTTTGCTATCTCACTCCAAGGCTCCTCTCATGCTTCCAGCCTCCCTGAGGCTTTGAGAGGATAGAGGAAGAAGTCGTAGAGGAAGAATGAGGGTGAGGAAGTAAGAGATTCCAGTAAAACTAATTTTCAAGCCTCAAAAGAAAATTGGTACAACTTCTGTCTGAAATAATTAATGTGCCCATAAGTGAATACTGTGGGATTTATTTATTTTTCTTTTGAAGGAAAGAACAAAAATCTCGAATTTCTCAGTGATATCTAATAATGTTGCCTTCCTCTTTCAGTTTTGAATGCTTTCAAGTATCCACTGTTGATTGGCATTGGTCTGGCCACTGTCATTGGACTCTTATCCTGCCTCATTGGCTACTGCAGCTCCCGTTGGTGCTGCAAGAAGGAAGTACAGGAAACAAGACGAGAACGTCGTCGGCTAATGTCAATGGAAATGGACTAAGCATGGAGCCAGACACACTTGCATTCTGAGAGAGACTCAAAGGGCTCTTGGACTGTGCTGAGACACTTGCTCGCAGGCCCAGAAAAGACAGTGCATTTCCTCTCTGATTGCAGCTTGGACCTCAGGCTTCTCCTTGTTACACATCATGCCCTGAGAGCATTCAGGCCATATTTAGCAACTTGGAATTCTCCTTTTCCAGCAGCACCTTCTGCACAGGGATCATGTCCTTCTAATGTGCAAACTGTTGAGTCTTCTTTCAGCAGGGCCCTGTGACAAAATTCACTATGCTTTTTTTGTTTGTTTGGTGTTTTTTTTCCCCCTCCTCTTGGCTTTGATAGATGTATGAAAACATGATGGTTGGGGTGATGAGTGAGAAAAGGGCTGGCAAAATGTCAGATTTTCACTGTATTAACCAATCTACTTTTCTCTTCCACCTCCATCACACCATCCTGTTCCCTTCCTCTGTCCACCTTGGTATCTCACAGGCTTCTCAGTGCTGGGCTGAAGGCTGGAGAAGGTTCCTCTGCTAGTTCTTCATGAGGCTGTTCCAGCAAAGAATTGGTTTTCTGATTGTGCATGCCTTCTCTACCCTGGCTTTAAAGGGTTTGCAATGTAACATGCCTGGAGATCTTTGGGACACATCTTTTTAAACATTTTATTTTCAGTGCTTAAAGCTCTTGGCAGTGGTGAATAGGGGCTAACTTGGCATCCCTCGAAAGTCAGTCCTCAGACAAGGATTTGTTGGATCTCTGCTTATGGCCACCTTCTCTCACACCTTTTCACTTTTTTTAATCCCCATTACAACTGCTCCTGTTGTGCCTGAGACCCTGTTTTGCTTGTGTAGAGGGGCATGTGGTGTGTAGAGACAAGGCCCAATCTTCTGTTGGCCTTTGTGGAGAGCTGGAAGACCTTGTCTCAGTGATGGTGTGACTTACGGGGGAAGAGGAAAAAGGTGGATCTTTGTCTGCAGTTGGTCCACTGATAGTGATTAGAGAAGACCTGTAAACTCTGCGTTACCAGATGCACAGACCAGACTCCAGTGCTGCTTCTGCCAGTCACTCAGTGATAACCCTTGAACCTGTGGGCAGAATCTGAGACCTGCAGTAGCTGAAGTGCAGCTCAGGGTAGGAATAGGAACAAGCCCAGGAGGGCAGCAAGAATCCCTCAACTCCCAACGGTCCTCATTTTCTGCACAGGCCTGCAGCAGGGCTTTCCCCATGGGTTTGAGGCATATTCCTAGGTGCTATAATACAGAAGTCCTTTGGTCTTCCACACATACTGACCTGGCTCCCGAGTAGGAGCAGCTCCTTTCTGGGGCAGTTCTGCCTTCCCAGCACAGCTGGTGTTATAAGCAATAGAAGTCAGAATAACGATACTTTATGTAAACAGACAAGGAAGTAGGACTGCACTGCAGTCTGATGTCCCAGCCGGGGCTTGGCTTGCGTCAAAAAGGGTCAGAAATGTAGAGGCCAGGGCTCAGTCATTCCAAGATTATTTTGTTCTTATTTAAGATAAAAGATGCTGAAGAAGATCGTCCATGGAAAACGGTGTCTTTGGTGTGCCGTTGCCTGTCTAGACTTTAGTTATATATTACACAATATGCTTCACTAATAGCTTATCTCACTGTATATTCCAGGGGAGCTGGAGAGTTATTGTTTGTGCTGTGAAGGCTTCATTTCACATTAGTGTTTGTGGGATCTTGCGCTCAACACAATAGCTATTCCAAAACTGGAGTTTTTGCAGTAAGCTTTGTGTGTGTTTTGGGTTGGGCTTTTTTTTTTCTTGCATTGTGACCTTTGTTCTGATGCTGACATGAGGCTTCTGTCTAGAAGGCTGTTCAGCTTCCTGTAACATATGTAGACATATGTATGCATAGAGGTGTCCAGTGATTTTTGGAAGCTGAACATGAGGCATCTTCAAAATAGACTAGATTTGCAGAGTTAGGGCTTGCGGCTTGTCTTTTGACTCTTTAAAGACACTTGATGTATTATTCCAAAACTGGGACACTCAAAGTCTATCAGACTGAAAGACTTTGGCCTGAACATTCATAGCAACCTTTCTTTCTGACCTGATGTTTTCATTTCTGGAAGAGCTCTGAAAAGGCCTATACTGGAGGCAGATGTAGCTGCCTTTGCTGAGGAACAGGGCAGAACCAGTATCTAGCTTTTGATGTAAAGGCCCAGAAACCTGTAGCAATGCTTTCCAAAGGAAGGGAGTTGAGGAAAGGATTCACTTGGATATTGCTTAGACAGAAAGATTTTTTCTTCCTCTCCTGTTAGTCTGCTGTAGTGAAATCTTTCTTCTTCCTTCTTGCATGAAAAAAACGCTTTCTTCACAGAAGGCCTGTGGCATTGGGACATCTTGGAAGGGATGTAGCAGTGGTGAAGTTTGAAGCACAGCCATCTGTTGCTTTCTGACTCCTTGTTTAGGTGCTCTTGGTCAAGTTTTAGGGAGAGAGGATCATGATCGTAATGCAATAATTAGGGAATGAATGAGCAGGGAACTGCCAGCTCTTCCCAAGCACACAACATAGCACACTTTCTCCCTGCTGAAAAAAATCTCAGGGTTATTTTGGTCAGGGCTCCCTGCTCCTCTAGTGAAAGGTCCCAATGTCCTTAGCTAATGCTGACCTTCCCTCATGGCCTGTAACAAACCATCATTGTTGTTCTAAGTGAAGCAGATCTGTTGCTAGCTCACACTGCTGCCAGCCTCTTGGAAGGCAATAGTGCAATCCCCTTCCATCCTGTGTTTGCTGTAGCTGGAGGGCTAGAAGCTGAGGGGCTAGACTTACCTACACAACATTTCCTTCTACTTGTGCCAATTTTGTATTATCCCCCTTTTTTAAAATAGAGTGGAAATCTTATCTCTAACAAAACAAAAGTCTAGGTCACTTTTCATGTTTTTATTGTTATTATTTCCTGCGTGACCAGGGTTTGTGTGAGTGGAGGTGTGTGTGCGTCTGGTGGTGTATTAAACCTGCAGCGTATCAGAAGAGTAAGCTACCTGAGATGCAGTGCAAGCATCCATATTCTCCCGCTGCAACCTGTGGTATTGTCAAAGTATCCTAAGGGCTCACGACTTCCTCTGCTCCCATTACCACATCTTCTGGTTAAGCTGGTAGATTCCTCCAGGCACTTGGAATTTTGATCCAGGACAAGCTTGAACATCATATAGCAGAAGGGCAACATATTTTCTTTCTTTCATTTTAGTTTCAAAGTTATAAAATAAAGTGTTTGGCACAAATCTGGAATGCAGGTACTGAATAGTTCTGACAGTGCTGTGTAAAATGTTTCTTTTTATGTTTAAAATAAAGAGTGAGCCTTTTTAATTACATCTGTCCTGTGGGCCAAGATGTTTGAGTTGTGGCAATTCTTTTATTGGACCTTGTATGTATGCGGACACTATTGTTGAGGCAAGGATATCGAATGTAAATCTTAGACCCTGTTTCCAGCACTGTTTACCTTGTAAAATAAGCATGAGTCCTATTTTATAGTAAGTTTTAAATATTTCTCTACATTTGTGTAATGAATTGGGAAACATAATTGTTTTGAGTCTCTCCTGTTTCCACCCCACTATATACTTTTTGTTGGGGGAGTTTCCTTTTGATTACCTAGGTCCAGGAGTCAGTTTCCTCAGTTCTACATACTGACCGTGACACTATATGGTCTGGGATATCACTTTGGTCAGTTGGGATCAGCTATCCTGTCCGTGTCCCCTCCCCATTTCTTGTGCACTGCCAACCTATTTGCAGTTGGATGGTGTGAGAAGAAGAGGCCTTGACTCTGTGTAAGCACTATTCAGCAGTAATGAAAACATCTCTGCGTTATCAACACTATTTCTAGCACAAATCCAAAGCACAGTGCCTTTAACCAGCTACTGTGAAGAAAATTAACTCCACCCCAGCCAAAACCAGCACACTTGCTTTCCACCAGGAAGTTGCTCGAGGCAGAAGTGGTTTGGGGATGCCAGGACAGGTTTTGGCAATCTGGGTTTGCATTCAAACTAGTGCATGCTTTGCCTGAGATGCCTGCAGTGCAGGCCAGTTGACATCAAAGCATGTGGCTTCTTTCCAGACGGTGGTGTTGTGGCAGGCATGCGAAGATGTCCTCTGTGGTGGCACTAAGCTGTAAATTCTTATGGGGTGACAGGGACCATTAGCTGCGAAAGTGTCATAAATGGTGTCTGATCTCCCAGCAGAGCCTCTGGCAGCTGTAGATGTTTAACGCATACATGTACAAGTGGCATGCTTGTGGAACAGCAGTCGTTGGCCTCTAGCAGTGCAGGTTACAGCTTACTGGTAAGTTTGGATTAGCTTTATGAAATCCTCTTGCCTCCCCACCCTTCTGGGATGACCTGGATCTTAATACTGTTCTTGTCAGTATTGAACTTGAAGTCTGGAGATGAAGGGGGATACTTGCAAGTAGCTGCCTGAGCATTGTAGTGAATGATGGCAGCTACCAAGTGTCCAGCATTGCCTTGTATCTGCTATGGGTTCAGCTCAGTTACCTGCCTATGAGGGAGGTATCTAGCTGCCTACTGCCGTAGAGACAGTCTGAAAAGCACTTTTGTGCCAGAAACTGAGAGTTTAGTTGCTTCTATAGCATCAGGCTCAGGCAACGTGCTTATGCTACACCAGAGCCTACTTGTGCTGCGATGGCTCTGGCTGACTGCCCTGCTTGGGTCAGGGCCAGTCCTAAAACCTCTGCTGGGGTGAAGCTTACTGGTGTTGAGTAAGATGCATGAGAAGACGTGCCTTCTCTGTTATGTGAAGGTGAAGCCTGGTTGTGCAAATCTTCCAAGGAAATATATGGCTTTTACCTTTTTAGTGTAACTTCCTACATTTCTGTGATTGCAGGGACCCAAGATCTGCACAGCAGATATCAGGAAGTTGGTGTTTCAAGAAACAGCCTTTAGCAACTGTCTGAAGCTGTGTGATGTACTAACTGAATAAAAAGCCACTGCACATTCTTGTGCAAGGTAAATACACTGTGAATACAGCATGTAGTCTTCTACTGGACAGCCCTTTGCCAGGGTTCTCCTTTTATTACTGATGAATCATAGAATCACATAGGTTGGAAAAGACCTTTAAGATCAACAAGTCCAGCCATTACCCCAGGACAGCCAAGACCACTACTAAACCTTAGGTAAAGCAGTAAACACTGAGGGAGAACGGCATTAGGCCAATGATTGATACTGAAAGCTCCAGGGGAATTCCTGGGTTATTGAGGAAGATGGGTTCTGTGGATTTCCAGGTCATTGAAAGCAGCTGCTGTAAGGACAAGCTGTTCTCCTCTCCCTGGCGGTCTAACTGCATTCCGCAGAGCGCCAGAAGTGTAAGTGCTTCTACCTCTGGGATAGAAAGGCAGGACTTTCCAAAGCAGACTTTGTGAAAGAAAGTCAGTATATCATATCATTCTTTGCTCGTGGGATTTTTATGGACTCTGGCACATACTGGGCCTTAGACCAGACCACAGACTTAGTCTGAGCATACCTCTGCTGGCTTCAGAAGTGAATAATGAAGCTGCAGATAGATGGATATGAAGTTCTGTTTCGTGTTGGCAACTTAAACTGGTTTATGCCCTCTGGATCCTAGTTTGTACAATCCTGTCAATGATTTGGCATATTCAACATACAGTAAGATGTCTCAAAATACAAAGGTTCCCAAAAGCTTCTTAAAGGGTGAGGCTATTGAGGATGCTTCCAGAGCTCTTCCAGCAGAACTAGCAATAGGAGCATACCAGTTCCTTATTATTCAAAGACCCCACAGAGATATCTGAGAAGTCAGAACTGGTGGTGTCTGTTGCTTTTGTTGCCTTTGTGCTGGCTTTAACACTACAAAAGCCATAGGGAATAGGCTGGGACACTAGGGCTGTGGTAAACTGGGAAAATATCCATGCTGCTTAGCATCTGTCTGGATATATGAAAGCTGTGTGCACTACAGCCAAATGCAGGTTTTAAATGCAAGTACAGTAGTACTAACCTCCCTCTTGGTGTTCAGGTGCAGCCTCTTTTTTCTGTCCCCAGCCTTGGTTGTTCATTTCCTCTATGTTTTGTTCCCTTTGCCTGACCTCTTTCAGTTTTCTTCAGGAGTTTTTTTTCTAGCCTTTGTCTCTCTGAATCTGTAAAGGATCATGCTCCTCTGTGCTCATCTCTCTGAGCAGGGGTATGTTGTGGTGTATCCTGCAGTCATCTGAGAGCTCAAGCTGCAGAACTCCAGCCCAGGGCCCACTTCAGATCGTCTACAAAACATGCACACAAATGTTTTGTAGTTTCTTTCCTTGTGAAGATTTCAGAAAATATGCAAGGAAGCTAAGTGTTTCTAATGGGGAAATGTCTCCAAAGAGGCATTCCAATTCCCTTTGCCAAAGCAGAAGGGACAGATTTTCTTTCTAAACAAGAGAGTTTTGGCCTTCTCTCCCACAGTGGCTGTTTGCTATCGTAACACAAATACTCTTGGGTGCCTATGAGCTCCAGACAAGTGGCCACTGTGCTAAATATTGTACTTAATATGAAGCAAATTAATTTATCAAGATTATGATGGGATTCATCTTGAGCACCCGGATTAGACACCCTGGCTTGAGAAACAGATACCTGAAGAATGCAATTTATCTAACCTAATTGAGACATTCATTTTAGAATAAGAATCTGAAGGTACCTGTTGCTCACTAAGGAAAACCCAGCTCACCTAAGACATGAGAATCAAGCAAGACACGTTGGGAAGTATTGGGCAGGCAGGTAAGAGCTGAACAAAATGAGGTAGTGGAAACTCCCCCTAGTGATGGGCTAGGGAAGGAGGGAGGAAGCCACAGCAGATAGCTGTAGTCATTATTCAACCCAGAGGTGGAAAATGGGTCTTGAGGAGCTCTGTAACAACCATTCTTATATAGATTCATTAAAAAAATGGAAAATACCTTTAAGAATAATGTATATTTTTGTGAAAACAGTTCCAGGGTGGATTTTAGTCTCTTATTTTTTTTTTTTTTTTTTTTTTTTTAACTTGTATAACATCTCTGCCTTTGCAAAAGAATAGCCTATGGATGGCAGTTATCAGGATGGATCCAATTCATTCTAATTGTGTTTTTTATCTGTTGTGCAGGCTCCCAGGCTTCAGCCATGCAGCTTTTCTGCCTTGTGACTACTGGAGTCAACCAAGTCTCATACAGAGATCCCTTGTGTGTTATCCACAATGTCCAGTCCCTTTGAAGGTGTCTCTTCTAGTAGCCGTACCAGTAGTGAGTGACCAGGCTTCTTTCAGTATTTAGAGAAAAAACATTGCCATGAGGTGAGTCTTCCAGCAATGAAAAGGATGATGTTTTTCTACTTTATTGGGTGTTTGGCCTTCTTCCACCTTACCGGCTGTTTTCAGTCACTGCATACTTTCTTCCCCATATCACAGTGGGCTGATAAGCATAGCCTCTTCCTCTAGCTCAGAAATGTCCATCTCTGATGTTTCAGCTCTGAGACCATAGCCTGGAAAAGTATGCATGTCTTTAAAAATAAGATGTTAAGGTCTTTTTGAAACTGCTGGCTTTTCCTGTAGCCTTTCAGGTACATGCTGAGGTGTCCTTGTCTGGTGCCGTTATCTTTTTGTTTCTCCCTTCCATCTCCCACCGTCCCCTGCATTTATCCAGAAAAGTCTGGTTTAAGTCACTATTCACTAAATTCCCTTTCTTCAGTCTGACTGTATACAGTGTTAACAAGGTAGCTCTCAGTAATCTTGGACATGATATTGCTGTGTTTAAACCCCTCCCCTCTTAACTTTGTAAGTGGTGGCAGCAGTGTGTCATCCGAGTGTCACCTCTTCCCAACTTCACTACGCCTGTTTCAGTGGTGGGATATGTTCTCCAAGGCTCTGGGAGTAGCAGGGGAGGTGCTGCAGGCTCTCTTAGGCAGAAACTGACAGGTTACATTGAGAAAACTGCTGCTGTGTTGCAGTTCTGGATGCCTACCTCATCAGGCTCTGACCTGGGTTCAGCAGTAGCAGTTGTTTTTTCTCTTTCTTAGTAGCTGGTGCAGTGCCGTGGTTTTGACTTTCAGCCTGGGAACAGTGCTGATAACACTGATGTTTTTAGCTGCTGCTGTAATGGTTACTCTGACCAAGGACTTTATGAGCCTCATGCTCTGCCAGGGAGGAGAGGAAGCCGGGAGGAAACAGAGACAGGTCACCTGACCCAAACTAACCAAAGAGGTATCCCATACCTCAGCACGTCATGACCAGGATGTAAAAACTGGGGGCAGGGACCCAGAAAGGTTGCATCACTGCTTGGTCAGGCTTGGTATCATTTGGCAGGTGGTGAGAGGTTGTATTCTCTTCCCTTGTTATTTCCTTGTCATTATTATTATTGTTGGTAGCAGCAGTGCTTTGTTATACCTTAGTTACTGGACTATTCTTATCTGAACCTGTGGGCGTTACATTCTTTTGATTCTCTTCCCCATCCCTCTGGAAGGGAGGGGGAGCTAATGAATTGTGTGGCTGATTTACGGCTGGGCTTAAATCATGACAGTTCTTTTTGGTGCCCAACATGGGGCCTGAAGGGTTGAGGTAAAGACAGATCTGACCATAGTGTGTCTAATTGTATTTGTGATAAGCATTCATTGTTTTGGGTTAATAGTCACTCGTCACAATGGTGATTTATGGACTCTCAAAGTTGTTGCTCTTGATCTCGGAGTTTCAGCATGTCATACCTTACTTGAAGCCAGTATTTGCTGACTTAGTGTTTATCAGCTGGGGGGCTTGGGCTAAGGTTCTTGTCTCATTGTACTTTACGGTAACAACTTGTAATACAATAGAATCATTGATCATGAAACTGATCTGCCTTGCATTCCCAGTGTGGTCACCACCTCTGTACTTTGGGAGGTATATGACAGAAGTGCTTAGCAATTACACATCTTTTTTTCTCTCCTTGGGTGGTCAGCCCATGAAGGAGGCATTCGTTTATGCTCTCAGCCCCCCACCAGACTATTTACAGCATCATTTGACAGTTTTGAAGGTTTTGAATGGCCTTTAAGTACCCTTGAGACCTGCCTGCTAATTGTGATGGGTATCACTATGTTGGCACACATACCAAGTGTGTTTTACCCACGACCATTTCATCTGGTCTGGAGAGTTAAACAGAGTCAGGTTTGGGCCTTGTCTAGGGTTAGACAACGATGTAGGAGGACCAAGAGATTTTTCCCAAGGCTGGACAGCCATGAATGGCAGGGTGTATGGGATAGTATGGGCAAGTATCTAGGCCAGTGGGCCCATCCAGTGCTTTGGAATTTCACCACTGGACAAGTGCAAAATCCAGAAAAAACTAGTAAAACATGTAAATGAGGTATGTTGTCATCCTGGTCATACCAGAGATGGACAAATCATGGCAACATGCTGGGGCTTGGCCTATGCTTACAGAGCCCTACTCAACACTATCCAGCACCTTCAAAGGGAAAAAAAAATGTCCCTGGATCTGAGGGTGGGGCAGCAGATGGTGCAGCTACTCCAGTTCCAGGCACAGCAGCTACACCACCACCAGCAAGTACAGCTGTTATCAAACCCCAATGACAAGTAGAGCAGCTACCCAAACCACAGTGATAATTACTGCAGCTAAACTGGAGGACTAACTCATACCAATATTGATTGCTCCTGTACAGAAGAGGAATAGCAGAAAAGAGGCAAGAAAGATGAAGCAAGATGAATAAACAATGTACTCACCACCCAGGACAGCATCTGATCAGGAGTCATCATCACATGATGAAGAGGTGATTTCTCAAACTCAGACCTCAACCAAGCTACTGAATATGCAAAAAGATATTGCCCGTTAGCCAGGGGAGCACATCATCACCTGGTTGCTCCGATGCTGGGACAATGGGGCCGACAGTCACGAGCTAGAAGGTAGGGAAGCCAAGCAGCTGGGATCACTTGCTAGGGAAGGGAGAATTGACAAAGCAACTGCAAGAGAGAAACAGTCCCTCAGCCTTTGGAGGCGGCTCTTGGTAGCTGTAAAAAAAAAGGTTTCCGTACAAGGATGATATTATGAGTCATTTGACCAAGTGAACTACTCTAGAGAAAGGCATTCAGTCTCTGAGGGGATCAGCCATTGTAGAGATGATCTATCACATCAAGACAAATGCCAGGGATGTAGCCATAGATCCAGATGCAATCGAGTATACACAACCCATGTGGCGGAAATTTACACGGAATGCTCTGTCATTATATGCCAATTCATTAGCAACAATAACCTGGAATGACATAGAACCACTAACAGTGGATGAAATGACTCATAAACTCTGAGCGTTCAAAGACAATCTCACCCTTTCCATCATTTCAGCTGTGGAAAAACTGTCCCAGGGCTCAAACAATTGAGAGACTATCAGTCTGATCTGTCCAGCTCCTCACGTGTACCAAACCATGTCTTAGCTATTAACAAAAGGTGTCCTACTGTTCGAGAGAGAAGATATAGAAGGTATACGCCATGGGCCACACTTATGGTTTTTCCTGCAGGATCACAGAGAAGACATGACAAAGTGGGATGGAAAGCCTACTTCAGTTTTGGAGGACCAGGTGTGTGAATTGAAGAGAACAAAGGTCAAGGCTGATCATCCCATGAAAGCTGTGGCTTCAGTCTCTGGTGAGCAGGTTCTCAGATGGAGAGGAAGAGCTAATTTTGCTTCAGCTCCTGTGATAAAGAATAATCCCTGTCAACAAGACGTAAGTGACCAATGTGGAGACTATTAGAGGGGCCCTGCCTCCAGCTGGGTAGAAGTAGGAGGCAATTGGATTTACTGGAACGTGTGGGTCAGATGACCTGGTACATAAGTCCCACAGAAGTATAAGGCTCTATTAGATACTTGTGCACAGTGTACCCTGATGCCATCAAGCTGTTGAGGGATGG